>QBTX01001967.1:0-28074 GCA_003063285.2 Arachis monticola
AGGATGGAAGTAGCCATTGACAACGGTGATGCCTCACAATTCCTTTAGACTAAAGCTTTAAAATAACATTGCATGATTCCTGGAATTCTTATTAAAAATTTTGAATTTCTTTTATTTTCTTCTCCATATAATTTTCGAAAATCCAAAAATAACAAAATCATAAAAACCAAAAATATTTATTGTTTGAGTCTAGTGTCTCATTTTAAGTTTGGTGTCAATTGCATGTTTCTATTCTTCTTGCATTTGTCATGTGTCTTTCATTGATCTTCAAGTTGTTCTTGATGATTTACTTGCTCTGATCTTTAAATTCTCTTGTTTTGTGGTGTTTTGTTTGTTTTCTCATATGCATTCTCAATTTGTTAGTGTCAGTATATACAAACTTCTAAGTTTGGTGTCTTGCATGCATTATTTATTTGATTTTAGTTGCATTTTGATTTTTCCTCATCATTAAAAATCCAAAAAAATTTTAATTTGTGTCTTCAAGTCAATAATACAGAGATTGAAATTCAGAACATACAACAAGAGGAATTACACAGAAAAAGCTGGGCGTTCAAAACGCCCAGTGAAGAAGGAAAACTGGCGTTTAAACGCCAGCCAGGGCCACCTGGCTGGCGTTTAACGCCCAAAGGGTAGCTTTTGGGCGTTAAACGCCAGAATGTATACCATTCTGGCGTTTACGCCAGGATGGCACAAGAGGGAGATTTTTGTTTTCAATTCAAATTTTTTTTTCAAGTTTTCATAATTTTTCAAAATCAAATCTTTTTCAAATCATATCTTTTCAATCAAATATTTTTTAAAAAAAAAACAATTTTTCCAATTTAAAAATACTGCTAACAATTAATAATTTTGATTCAACATTTCAAATATGTTTGCCTTTCAGTTGAGAAAGGTTTAATGTTTGAATTCATATCTTTCTTGTTAGCCAAGTCATGATTTTTTAAAAATCAAATCTTTTAAATTGTTTTTCAATCATATCTTCTCAATCGTATCTTTTTAAAACTATATATTTTCAATCATATCTTTTTAATCACATCTTTTCAAAATAAGTTTTCAATCAAAATCTTTTATTTCTAATTTCAAAATCTTTTCAGAAAATTTTTTTTAATCATATTTTTCGAAAATCATTCTTCAATTTTTCAAAATGTTTTTAAAATCTTTTTAAATTTATTTTCGAAAATTTCTTCCCCTCTTCTACATCTTCTATTTATGGACTAACATGTAACAATTCGAACTCTATCCTTCTAAGTTCGAATTCTTCTACCTCTTCCTTCTATTTTTCTTTTTCCTCTGACACCTCAAGGAATCTCTCATACTGTGACATAGAGGATTCCATATTTTCTTGTTCTCTTCTCTTTCATATGAGTAGGAGCAAAGACAAAAGCATCTTGTTGAGGCTGACCTGAACCTGAAAGGACCTTGAAGCAAAAACTAAGAGAAGTTAAAGCACAACCTCTGTAGAGGACCTAACAGAATTTTCAAAGAAGAAGACATAGCAGCCGAAAACAACAACAATGCCAACAATGCAAGGAAGGTGCTGGGTGACTTTACTGCACTACTCCCGACTATTATGGAGAAGCATCTCTATCCTGCTATGGAGCAAACAACTTTGAGCTTAAGACTCAATTAGTTTCTCTAATGCAACAGAATTGCAGTTCCATGGACTTCCATTGGAAGATCCTCTCAGTTTTTAGCTAAATTCTTGCAAAACTGTGACACTATTAAGACAATGGGGTTGACCCTGAGGTCTACAGACTTATGCTATTCCCTTTTGCTGTAGAGACAGAGCTAGAATATGGTTGGAATCACAACCTAAAGAGAAGCCTGGACTCTTGGGAAAAACTGATGTGTGGAAAACGATCCAACACAAACTCACCGGCAAGTGTAACGGGTCGCATCAAGTAATAATAACTCACATGAGTGAGGGTCGATCCACAGGGATTGAGGATTGAGCAATTTTAGTTTAGTGGTTCATTTAGTCAAGCGAATCAAGTTTTGGTTGAGTTGGGTTGTTATTTAACAGAAGATAAATTGTTGAATTGTAAATGGAGAAGGGAAATTGCAGTAAATTAAAGAACAGGAAGTAAAATAGACTGAATCTTAAAGAACAAGAAATTAAATGACTGAAACTTAAGTGCAAGAAATGTTAATGCAGTAACTTAAATGGCAGGAATGTAAATTGCTTGAATGTAAAAGGGATTTGAGGGACTGGGATTGCAGAATCTAAACGAAGAGAAAGTAAATTGCAACAATTAATAAGCAGAAATTGAATTGGAAGCAATAGACTCAAACAGAAATTGAAATTAAAAGTTGCAGCAAGGTTCACAAGAAGAACCAAAAGTTAAATTGGGATCTCAGGGTTCAAGAGACTAGGTAGCAGAGCCTAGATCTCAATTACCTTCCTAGATCAAGTTCTCAAAGCAACTGACAAGAATTGAGAAGAAACCAGTAAAGAGAATGTGAATGATCAATTATGCAGAAAGAAAATTAAACAGACTTTGAATGGAGATTGAGACAGAATTTCCTCAATTCTTTTTACAAAACTCAAAACAAGGAATTAAAAAAGACCCAAGCAAGAATGAGGAAGAAAAGAGATCAATTCTCCTCCCCAATTCTCTGAAATCTCAGTGAAGACACCAAGAGAAGTTCCAAAGTGCAAAAAGTAAAATTCAAAGCTCAAAGAAAGTGCAAATTCAAAAGCTAAGCAAAAGTCCTAATTACATCAAACTAGCTCCTATTTATACACTTTCTATTCTTGGATTTTGGGATTTGGATTGGCTTTTTTTGGTGAAGAATTAATTGAATTGGATTTTTATTCTCATATTTTGCCAAAATTAATAACTCCCAGGAGGCTGCCCTGCCTGCGGGGGCAGCGGCAGGATTGGGCGTGTTTGGTGCTTGCTTAGTGCGGCTGGTGCGCAGAACGCTGCCCTGCCCGCGCGGAGGGCAGGGACGAAAAGATTGGTGCGCCAGATGGGTGGTTGGTGCACTGCTTGGTGCTGCCAGACTTATGCCATGATGCGCCAGAATGGTGCCTTGGTGCACAGAATGCTGCCTCTGCCCTCGCGGAGGGCAGGCAGAAAAATATGGTGCTGCCAGATCGTGCTTGGTGCGCGCGCCCTTGGTGCTGCCAGTTGAAGATTTGGTGCGCCAGAAATGTCCTTGGTGTGCCAGATTCATGCACCAACAAAATGCTGCCCTGCCTCGCGGAGGACAGGGCAGTGTTTACAAATGAAGTCCCGTGTTTGAATCCGGCAGAAACACACGCTAATCATTTTCCTTGGTTTCTTGGCACGGTAATGGGACTTAGTTGCTTGCTTCTTATGGTCCCGTGTTCAACTCTTTTGGCAAGCATTTGGAGACATTTGTCCTTTGATTTTTTCCTTGTGAGCCCGATACTGCCCTTGTGGAGGGCAGGGCAACATTTTATTCCTCTTGATTCCAAGGCACAAATTTGTGCTCTGCCTTGTAGTGGGCAGGGCAGAGTTGCCTTCTTTGCTTAGTTCCTTATGTTGCCCTCCTAGAGGGCAGTGTGCCCTTGTGGAGGGCAATGCTTGCCTCCCCCATTGTATGCAGCACACTTTTCCTTCCTTTGACCACGCTTCCTTCTCCTTGGGTCACGCTTCTTAGGCCACGCTTTCTCTTTTATTTCTTTTATTCACCTAAAATAAACCAAAAAACCACTCCAAGTATCACTAAATTCAATAGGCTTGTAAATCAATTAAAATTCAATTAAAATTAGCTTAAACCTCATGAGTTAACATTAATTTCTGGTGGTTTGCTTGATTTAAAGAAGTTGTGCATTTCCACTCAAATCACTTACTTAAGAAACAAGAAAGTGATAAAGACTAACAAAACAAGTGAAATTGCTTATAAATAGGGTATTTATGATGACTACTCATCAAAAGCTATTCATGCCTTCTTGGCAAAGTTCTTTCCACCTCAAAAATTGAGTAAGCTAGAGTGGAAGTCCAAACCTTCAGACAGAAGAAGGGAATCCCTCTATGAAGCTTTGGGAAGACAACAACTGATTAGAAAGTGTCCTTCTGACATGCCTCCATGAATGGAGCATCATAGGTATCTTCTATGAGTCTATCTGAATTTTCCAAGATGTCATTGGATAGCTTCTGTTGGAAGATCTGTTCATCTGAGAGAGAAGACGCCTGCAGAAAGCTCAAAGAACTCATTGAAATGGTTGCAATAACCAATTCCGTAACTTCTGAAAGGATCCTGTGAACAATGGGCACGAATCAGAAGAAAGGAGTTCTTGAGATGTGATACTCTGAATGCCATTTTGCTCAGAACAAAATATTGACTCAGCAATGTCAATATGATTTCTCAAGTCTGTCTGGAATGCAAGCTGCACCAGGCAATACTAAGGATGCTTCATCTGAAAGATGAAGGTTATGTACCTGAGAACCTTCAATGGAAGAGGTGATTACATGGGAGGAACCCTATGGAAACACCTATAATCCTTCATGGGAGAAAACATCTAAATCTCTCATGGAAGGATCAACAGAGACCTCAACAGGTTTCAACAACAATAATGGTGGAAGACACAGGTTTAGCAATGGCAAGCCTTCCATCATCTTCTCAGCACAACAGCAGAGAATTCTATAGCAGAGCCACTCTGACTTAGCAACCATGGTTCTTTCTCTAATCAAAACCACTCAAAGTTTCATGACTAAACAAGGTCCTCCCTTAGAAACTGGAGGCACAGTGGGTTGCTGAGTAAGAAAGTTACTGAACTTCCTCCTAGTACTCTTCAAGCAATACAGAAGAAATCAAAAGGGGAGTGAAGGCCATCACATGGCCAAACTTGGAGAGGAGAAAGAGGCAGTGAACGCCACTGAGAAGACCTCAATGGACGTCCCACTAGCCTCCAATGAGTTCCCTAATAAGGAACCTGTGGAATCTGAGGCTCACACTGAGGACCATTGAGATTCCATTGGATTTACTCTGCTATTCATAGCTCTGATGAGTATTCTTCCTCTGAAGAAGATGAAGATGTCACTGAAAGAGCAAGTTGCTCAAAGTACTTGGAGTAATCATGAAGCTAATGACAAGTTATTTGGTAATGAGACTTGGGAGGATGAACCCCCTTTGCTCACCAAAGAACTGGCTGACTTGTCTAGGCAGAAATTACCTCAAAAGAGACAGGACCCTGGGAAGTTCTCATACCTTTACCATAGGCACCATGACCTTCAAGAAGTCTCTGTGTGACCTAGGTTCAAGCATTAAACTCATGCCTCTCTCTGTAATGGAGAACTAGGGATCTTTGAGGTACAAGCTGCAAGATCTCATAGAGAGGCAGACAATCAAGAAAACAAGCTTATGGACTTGTTAGAGGATGTTTTGGTAAAAGTTGAAGACTATTACATCCCCTGCGGATTTCATAGTCCTAGAGACTAGAAAGTGCATGGATGAATCCATCATCCTTGGCAGACCCTTCCTAGCCACAGCAAAGGCTGTGATTGATGTTGACAGAGGAAAATTGATCATTCAAGTGAATGAAGAATCCTTTGTGTTTAAGGCTCAAGGATATCCTTCTGTAACCATGGAGAGGGAAGAATGACGAGCTTCTCTCAAAACAGATCAAACAGAGCCCCACAGTCAAACTCTAAGTTTGGTGTTGGGAGGCCTCAACCAACTTCTAAGTTTGGTGTTGAACCCCCACATTCAAACTCTAGTTTGGTGTTGGGAGGTTCCAACATTGCTTCTGAGTATCTGTGAGGCTCCATGAAGCCACTATCAAGCTACTGCATTAAAGAGCGCTTGTTGGGAGGCAACCCATGTTATATTTATCTATATTTCCTTGTATTTTATGTTTTCTGTAGGTTGATGATCATGGGAAGTCACAAAAATTAATTGAAAAAGCAAAAACAGCATGAAAATAGAAAGAAAAACAGCATACCCTGGAGGAAAAAAACTTGCGGCGGTTAAACGCCAGTGGCAGCACAATGGCGTTTAACGCCCAGCCTGGCACCATTCTGGGCATTTAACACCAGAAAGGGCCCACCAGACTGGCGTTAAACGCCAGGAAAGGGCAAAAGCTGGCGTTAAACGCCAAGAAATTGGGCACCAGCCCGGCGTTTAACGCCAGAATTGGCATAAGGGAGCATTTTGCTCGCCACTTGGTCAGGGATGAATTTCCCTTGCACCTCAGGATCTGTGGACCCCACAGGATCCCTTACCTACCCCACCACTCTCTCCTTCTTCACCCATTCACAATCACCTCAACACCTCTTTCCCCAAAAACCCTCACCTATCAAATCTCACTATTCTCTTCACCACTCACATCCGTTCTTCATAAAACCCCACCTACCTCACCATTCAAATTCAAACCACTTTCCCTCCCAAACCCACCCATAATGCCGAACCATACACCCCCTCTCCACTCCTATATAAACCCATCTTCACTCCTTCATTTTCACACAACTAAACACTCTTCTCCCCCTTGCCGAACCACAAAGCCTCTTCTTATCTCCTCTATTCTTCTTCTCTACTCTCTTCTTTCTTTCTTTTGCTCGAGGACGAGCAAACCTTCTTAGTTTTGTGTGGTAAAGGGCATTGCTTTTTGTTTTTCCATATCATTTATGCATCTTAGGCCGAGAACCTCTAGAAAGAGGGAAAGGGAATGCAAAAGCTTCCACTCCGATCATGGGAGATGGAGAGATTCGTCTCAGGGTGCATCAAGACCACTTCTATGAAGTTGTGGCCATGAAGAAGTGATCCCCGAGGTCCCTTTCAAACTCAAAAAGAGTGAATATCCGGAGATCCGACATGAGATCTGAAGAAGAGGTTGGGAAGTCCTTACCAACCCCATTCAACAAGTCGGAATCTTAATGTTCAAGAGTTCTATGCAATGCATGGATCACCAAAGAACCATGATCAAAGTGTGAACCCGGACCAAAAGAATTGGCTTACAATGTTCGGGGAAATGCTTGGATTTCAGTCCGGAAAATGTAAGGTGCCATTTAACTTGCCCATGAATGCGAGGAGATGAACACCCTTACACTAGAGGGGTCAACTTTGATCAAAGGTTGGACCAAGTCCTCTTAGCATTTGTGAATAGGGCGTTCAATGGAAGAGAGATTCCAGATGGAAGCCGGTTCAACTGAAGGCATGATCTCAAGCCCGTGGCTAGAGGGTGTTGAGTTTATCCAACGTCTCATCATTCCCACTAGCATCCGGTCCGAAGTTACTATAGACCGGCTATCATGATTCATAGCATCATGATTGAAGTGGAAGTAGAAGTTCATGAGGTTTATCCCAAGAACTATATAAGGTGGCGACAAGTCCTCTACCTTGGCAAGGATAGCCTTTCCCATCTCATTTGTCACCTCTGTATTAGCTGGAATTGACATAGAAAGAGACATCCTATTGATGAGGACAAGCCCATCACTAAGAGAAAGAAGGATGAGCCCACGAGCCAAGATCACTCATCATGAATCCCTGAGATGCTCAAGGGATGCATTCCTCCACAAAACTATTGGGAGCAAACAACACCTCCCTAGGAGAATTGAGTTCCAACATGGGACAACTAGGGTGGAGCACCAAGAACATTCAATCCTCCTCCATGAAATTAGAGAAGATCAAAGAGTCATGAGAGAGGGAGCAACAGAGGCCAGGAAGAGACATTGAGGAGCTCAAGCACTCCATAAGATCTTCAAGAGGAAGAAACAGCCGCCATCACTAAGGTGGACCCGTTCTTTAATCTCTTTGTTCTTTATTTTCTGTTTTTTTATTTTTTATGCTTATGTCTATCTATGTTTGTGTCTATGATTCATTACGTGTCTCTGTTAGTGTCTATGCCTTACATGTTATTGAATGTCTTATAATCCATCACTTTTCTAAATGAAAAATGTTCTTTATTGAAAAGGAGAAGAATGCATTGAATTTTGAATTTTATGGCAGTTAATGTTGTGGCAATACTTTGACTTCTGAATGTATGCTCTTGAATCAGTGCATAATGTTTTCTTTTTTGATTTGTTTTAAATAAAAAAAGAATGATGAAAAAAGGAGACATGTTACTGAGGATCTGAAAAAATCATAAAAGATTCTTGAAGGAAGAAAAAGCAGTGAATTAAAAAAAAAGATAGTACATGCGAACAAAAAGAAAAAGAAATAATAAAGTTGTCCAAGGAAAAAAAGAGTGTGGCTTAAGAACCCTGGACACCTCTAATTGGGTGCTCTAGCCAAAGCTGAGTCACAATCTGAAAAGGTTCACTCAGTATGATGTCTGTGGCATGTATGTATCCGGTGGTAATACTGGAAAACAGAGTTCTTGGGCCACAGCCCAAGGACTCATTAAAGTAGCTTTGTTCAAGAATCATCATACTTAAACTGGAGAATCAATAACACTATCTGATTCTGAGCTCCTATAGAAGCCAATCATTCTGAATTTCAAAGGATAGAGTGAAGATGCCAAAACTGTTCAGAGGAAAAAAACTAGTCTCTCATCTAATTTATACTGATCTTCATAGATGTCATTTACTCATCTTTGTAAACCTAAGCTACTAGTCTCTACAAATAGGACCTTTTGCTATTGTATTAGACATCTTGGTAGCTATCTTGAGTAGTCTTCTATGCTATCTTAGATCATGGGCTGGCCTCTCGGCCATGCCTAGACCTTGTTCTTATGTTATTTTCAATGTGGAGTTTCTACACACCATAGATTAAGGTGTGGAGCTTTGCTTATACGTCGAGTATTAATGCAATTACTATTGTTCTTCTATTCAAATTCAGCTTATTCTTGTTCTAAGATATCACTTGTTCCTCAACTTGATGAATGTGATGATCCGTGACACTCTCATCATTTTCACCAGAATGAAGTGTTGCCTGACAACCACCTCCGTTCTACCTTAGATTTGAGTGGGATATCTCTGGGTTCCTTAATCAGAACTTCGTAGGTATAAGCTAGAATTGATGGCGGCATTCAAGAGAATCCGGAAGGTCTAAACCTTGTCTGTGCGTATTCTGAGTAGGAATCAAGGATTGAATGACATGTTATCTAATCTTCAAACTCGCGATTGGGGGCGTTAAGTGACGATGCAAAAGAATCACTGAGGATCTATTCTTGATACCAAATGATCGGAGAACCGACTATACCTGGCTGTGACAGAAGTGCATTGAACATTTCCATTAAATGAGGACGGAACTGTAGCCATTGACAACGAGCACATGGCCACACATACAGCTTGCCAAGAAAAGGAGTAAGAAGGATTGGATGAATGACAGTAGGAAAGTAGAGAGAGGAAGGAGACAATAGCATCTCCATTACCTTGAATTTGAGATCTCACCAAATGAATTACATTAAGTATCTCTATCTTTTTTATGCCTTATTCATAAATCAATTCTCATAACCTTATGAATCGCCTGACTTGAGATTACAAGGTGACCTGAGCTTGCTTCATACAACAATCTCAGTGAAAATGGTCCAAATGCTCTGTCACAGCACGGCTAATCATCTGTCGGTTCTCGATCATGTCGGAATAGAATCCAGTGATTCTTTTGCGTCTGTCAATACGCCCAACAATCACGAGTTTGAAGCTCGTCACTTTCATTCAATCCTTGAATCCTACTTAGAATACCACAGAAAAGGTTTAGACTTTCCGGATTCTCAAGAATGCTGCCAATGGGTTCTAGCTTATACCACGAAGATTCTAATTAAGGAATCCAAGAGATATGCGCTCGATCTAAGGTAGAACAGGAGTGGTTGTCAGGCACGCGTTCATAAGGACGAATAATGATGAGTGTCACGGATCATCACATCCATCAGGTTGAAGTGCAGTGAATATCTTAGAATAAGAATAAGCTTGAATTGAATAGAAAACAGTAGTACTTTGCATTGAAACTCGAGGTACAGCAGAGCTACACACCTTAATCTATGGTGTGTAGAAACTCCACCGTTGAAAATACATAAGTGATCAAGGCCCAGGCATGGCCGAATGGCCAGCCTCCACAAAAGACAAGACAAGACAGGACCAGATGCCTAGTACAATAGTAAATAGTTCTATTTATACTAAACTAGCTACTAGGGTTTACAGAAATAAGTCTTAGTACAGAAATCTACTTCTGGGGCCCACTTTGGTGTGTGATTTGGCTGAACTTGAGCTTTACACGTGCAGAGGCTTCTTTTGGAGTTAAACGCCAAGTTGTAACGTGTTTTTGGCGTTTAACTCTGGTTTGTGACGTGTTTCTGGCGTTTTACTCCATAATGCAGCATGGAACTGGCGTTGAACGCCAGTTTGTGTTGTCTAAACTCGAACAAAGTATGAACCATTATGTATTGCTGGAAAGCCCTGGATGTCTACTTTTTAGCGCAGTTGATAGCGCGCCATTTGGAGTTCTGTAGCTCCAGAAAATCCATTCTGAGTTCAGGGAGGTCAGAATCCAATAGCATCAGCAGTCCTTTTTCAGCCTGAATCAGATTTTTGCTCAGGTCCCTCAATTTCAGCCAGAAAATACCTAAAATCACAGAAAAATACACAAACTCATAGTAAAGTCCAGAAATGTGAATTTTTCATAAAAACTAATAAAAACATCCCTAAAAGTAGCTAGATCCTACTAAAAACTACCTAAAAACAATGCCAAAAAGCGTATAAATTATCCGCTCATCAATCAGCACCACCACCAAGTCCAACAAGTCGGACACGGCGGCTCCGGCCACCATCATCAAATTGGACACAACAGCTCCGACCAGTACAGAAGATCTCATCCGAGATCAACCTGTAGTTTCATGTAACCCTCGGAACAGAGGGTGATCACATGTGCTTAGAGAAGTGTTCCCCTTGGAAAACAAAATCTGCATGCATGCACCCTTGGAGGCCGAACCTCATGCAGAAAATGGGGAAGGAATCCTTGTTAACCTTCAACTATGCATGTAAGCCGTCCATCTCATGAGTTTCCATAATGTTTAGCTCAATCTTCACCCTTCATGGCCAACCGAATTGCACTCTTCAAGTGTGTTTTTGTTCAAAGCCTTGGTGCCTTATCTATAAATAGCTTGAGACACTTCATGAGCTACACATTCATACAAGCCTTCCTCACACTTTAAGCTTCTAGTTCACTCTTCTCCTATCCCATAAACACGTTCAACAACACCCCTTTTCCCAAAACAGCATATCATTTCCCATTCCTTTCACAACAAAATCGAACCTCACCTCCACTAAAGTTCATCCTTGCTTCTTCTTTCTTTCTAAACTCATGGCTCCATCAAGCTCTAGTAGAAGAAAAGGAAAGGAACCAATGGTGGCCGAACCCCCAACCCATGATACAAAGAGATTTAAATCTCAGTTTCATGAAGCAAGATAGCATAGGCTCATGAAATCAAAACATGTAATTCCTGATATGGGCTTCAGACTGAGGGAAGAGGAGTATCCCATCATGAGGCAAATTACTAAGGAAAGGAGGTGGGAACTTCTATGTGATCCTTTCACAGATATCAGTGCAGTCATGATCAGGGAATTTTACACAAATGCTGTGAAAGAAAGAAAGGACAGCCACCCTTATAAGAGTTATGTTAGAGGTGTTGAGGTGGATTTTAGTCCATCATCAGTTATGAGGGTCCTACAGTTGAGGAGAATTACTTATGGAGATCTTAGCTTTAAGGATAGAATGCAGGGAGAGAATGACCCTGATGAGTGATAAACCACTATTTTATGATTTATCTTGCGCTCAATTGAGTGATTTTATCAATTCTTTAGCCACTTATTCATATGACTTGCATGGTTTTACAATTCCTTCCTTATTTTATGATATATGTGAAAATATGTTTCCTATGCCTTAAAAATGTTAAATTTAATTATCCTTTATTACCATTCGATGCCGTGATCTATGTGTTGAGTATTTTTAGGCTTTATTGGGCAGGAATGGCTTAGAGGACAGAAAGAAAACACACAAAAATGGAAGGAACGCACAAAATGGAGTTTTTTCAAAGAATCGGCAGCGACGCGAACGCATAAATGACGCGACCGTGTGCCTTGCACAAAATGGCATCGACGCGAACGCGTGAACGACGCGGATGCATGACTAGCGCGAAACACAACTGACGCGGACGCGTGGAAGAGAAAAACTCCAGATGACACGGATGCGTGACGGATCCCACGTGCAGAAAATTGCAAAAGTCGCCCCCAGCGATTTCTGGACCATTTTCAGTCCAAATCCAAGCCCAAAAAACACAGATTAGAGGCTATAAAGTGGGGGAATCCAACCATTCATTTAACAATTCATACAGGATACAACATTCATTCACAAATTTTAGGATTAGATGTAGTTTCTAGAGAGAGAGGTTCTCTCCTCTCTCTTAGGTTTTAGGATTAGGATTTCTTTTCGTCATTAGGATTGTTTCTTTATACCAGGTTCAATATTCCTTTATTTTGATTTCTCTTCTACTTTTAGATACTATGATGCTTTTTTTTATTAATGACTTATGTTGCCAAATTAGCTTATGAACTTTTCCATGTTACATTTGATATCTTTATTAATTCAATTTGAGATATTTCAGATATATGATTTTTATTAAGCTTTCTATATTCTTGGCTTTAGTTGAGTAATTAGAGACTCTTGAGTTATCAAACTTTTTTTTTATTGATAACTGGAAGTTGCTAATTGACTTGAATTCAACTAACTCTAGTCTTTRMTTGGGAATTGACTAGGACTTGAGGATTCATATTGATTTATCCACTTGACTTACCTTCATAGTTAGAGGTTGACTAAGTGGGAGCAACGAGTAATTCTCATCACAATTGATAAGGATAACTAGGATAGGACTTCTAATTTTCATACCCTGCCAAGAGTTTTCTTAGCTATTGATTTATTAATTCCTACAATTTATTTTTCTTGTTCAAATCTTTCAAAAAAAACCCAAAAAAATACTGTTTTCCGTAACCAATAATAAAACACACCTCCCTGCAATTCCTTGTGAAGACGACCCGAAGTTTGAATACTTCGATTTATAAATTTACTGGGTTTGTTACTTGTGACAACCAAACTTTTGTATGAAAGGATTCTTTGTTGGTTTAGAAACTATACTTACAACGCAATTATATTTGTGAATTTCTTTACCGATAGAAAATCCGATCGTCAAAATGGCACCGTTGCCGGAGACTTTCAAACGTGTGCCTTATTATTGGTTACTGTAAATATTTTGTTTTGCTATTTATTTGTTTTTGTTTTTGTTTTTGTTTTTAATTTTTATTAGTTACTATGAGTTCTCACCCCCATCGCTTTGAGTTTGGTTCTAATATTGTTGAAAGGAATGGAAGCTATAACAGGAACATGCATCAAGGTCAAAACAATCAAAGATGGACGGAGCCATGAGGATCTGATCAACCCTTTAGGCAACCACACCTTCCAAAATACCATGGACGACGACCATTCTACAATGCATGTCAAGACAATAGTTATGGTGGACCCTCTCATGACAACCAACAGCCACCAAATTACTATGGTCAAGAGCCATTCCGAGGTGCGTACCAAGATGATAGATATGATGGACCCCCTTGTGGTTACCAACAAGCCCCATCATATGTCTACAACCCATCTCCTCAACATAACTTTGAACCACCACACTCACAAACCCCCTATCACCACTACAAGAAATTGGAACATTTGTAACAAAAAATTTGTATCAAATTTAAAATTGTTATAAAAAAATAGTATTTTGTAATAATAATAAGTGATTGTTACAAAAGGATAATGTTTTCTAACAACATTACAAGTTGTTACAAAACATGACAATATTTTGTAACAACCTGTTTTATTTTGTTACAAATTATGTTAGTTTTTGTAACAAGATGGTGTTTTGTTGCAAAATATTGTAATAATATTTTGTAACAAAAAAAATAAGTTGCAAAAATTCAAAATATTTTGTAACAAAATATTTTTTTCTTTCAAAAACTCCAATTGTTTTGTAACAAAATAACTTTCTGTTTCAAAAACTTCAGTTATTTTGTAACAAAAAATTAATTTGTCACAAAATTCAATATTGTTTGTAACAAGTTAATTATTTGTCCCAAAATATAATTATATTTTATAACCATTTTTTTTCAAAGTGTTAAACACTTCCAGAGTAAAAAATTGTGTATATATTTTTTTAAAATAATTTTATTTTATTTCAAAAATTAAAATTTTTTATATAGTGTGTAAGGCGTAAAAATTTTAGAAGATCTTATTAAGAGCTAATTTAGATTTATTTATCATTAAGTATTTTAATCTCTGAAATTATTTTATTAAAGATAATTAAAACAAATTCTGATTAATTGAGTTTAAAATAATTTAAGATTTTATCTGATTTTATAATTATTAAATTATTTTTTATATTTAAATTATAAAATTTAGCAAATGTAAAATAATAAGAACTTTATATGATTTGGTTTAAATATTTTAGATTTTGGAATTTAATACTTTAATTTTTATAAACAAAGAAAATTAATTATATTATCTCTAATACTTTAATTAGAATATTTTATTAAAATCAATTTTTAAATTTATGATTAAATAATATTTTTTTTAAATATAAAGAAAATTAAGTGTATTACCATATTTTTTCAATTAAAGTAATTTATTGAGAATCAATAAGTATTTTTATATCACAAATAATATTTTAAAGTTTAGAGATTAAGTTAGTTTTTCAAATATTAATATTTTATGCTCTAATTTTATTAAAAATATTTTACTCAAACTAAACCCAAAATTCCTAATTCTATACACAAATCCTAACCTTTTTACCCCACCCTCTACTGCCATTTGCCACCGCTATCCTTTCCCAAAAACCCAATACTCAGCTGCTTCTGAAAACAAACGAAAGGAAAAAAAGAAAGCAAGAAAGAAAGAAACAGAGGGAGCGAAGAGGAGAAAGGGGGAAAAGAAAGGGAGAAAATGAGAGGAAGAGAGGGGGAGCTGCGCCGGCGGCACTGAACCCACCATCGCCGTTGACGCCGCAAAAGGAAGGAGGACCGCGACCGTGACAAGGAGTCCTGTCGACGTCATCCTCGTGAGCTATCACCACCTCGCCATCCCTAAGTTGCAGCGCCATGGAGCCAGCCTCGCTGCCGTCGCCGTTCGTGCCTCATCGCCACCGCTGGAGGGAGGCCACCGTCGCATCCAGCCACACCATTACCACAGAGCCGCCGATCCGCCACCGGGAGATAGATCCACGAAGAGAGAAAGAGAGAGAGCTCACCTTTACCCCATACTTTGAGATGTTTCTCCCCGCCGATCAAGCAGCGTCGTGATAGGCTTTGCTTTAAGCCGCCATCATTCGGTTTGAATAAATAAAATAAGTCAAGTCCCCTCCGGTCGGTTCACTCAGGTGGTCTTCCCTTATCTTCTCTAACATTCAGAGTAGTTCTGGTTTAAAAAAGGAGCACCGGCCGAGRGCCCTGAATGAATAAGAAATGGACAGCAAAGGGAATCAATGATTCTTATTCAACCGAGTTGAAGTTAGCAACATGTTGATTACACACCAGAGGTTGGTAAGAACTGAGGGACAATGTCCCCTAACCTAAATGGGCCTACCAGTGAAACAACTGGTCCGCTGCCTTCTCACGCATCAGATCCGCCGTTCGCCGTCGCCGCCTCTGTTCCGTCGTTGTTCATATTCTGGGTCGAGCTGACCGACCCGGGATGCTTAGCGACAAAGCGACTGACCTCTTTAGGTCAGACTATTCGACCTCTTCTCAAAGAGCTCGACCAAATCGACAGGAAAGCCCAATAAAGGGCCCAAATAGAGGAACACGACCCAAATCCAGAGGCAATCCCAGCCTACAGAGATAAAGGCGGTTCTGTTGAAGATAAGCTGACCTTACCCAAAGATAAGATAAGATAAGATAACTAACTTATCTTATCTAGAAAGGTCACTTCTCACCATTATAAATACACTAGAGCACCCAGGTATAACTCATACTCTGATTCTACTCAATACCTGCTTAATACCCTTGCTAACTTAAGCATCGGAGTCTCTTGCAGGTACCCCCCACCCTTTGGTGATAAAGGATCAGCAGCACTCTCAGTTCCACAAGTCGGACACACCAGCTCTGGCCGCCATTCACCCGCCGGACACATCGGCTCCGACCAACATAGAAGATCTCGTCCGAGATCGACCTACAGTTTCAGGTAACCCTCGAAACATTGGCGCCGTTGCTGGGGAACCTGGAAGTCATCCCATCACCATGGCGAACGACCATGACAACGACCACGATTCAGGTCTAGAGGATCGGACACCGCACAAAAACGCAGGTGTCACGCTACAAAACACTCCGGAAACCAACAAAGACGAAGACTCACCAAATTCAGGAGCAATAAAAGCGCTCCTGGATTGCCTAAAACAACTGGAAAAAGAAACCCAACAACAACGGGAAATTGGAAGAGATCTCCAAAGAGAGGTGCGGCGACGTCGGGAGTTGGAAGAAAAACTACAGCAATTGGAAGCCGATCTCAAATCAAAAGGCCCCTGGGCTAATCTCGAGAAAAATTCACGCAAAGAGCAAGACCCATTCACTAGGGAAATCATGAAAACCAAAATTCCAAAAGACTTCAAACTCCCGGATATGACCCTATATGATGGCACCACGAACCCCAACGACCAGCTCAGCAACTTCAGAAGTAGAATGTACCCCACTGACGCCCCAGATGTTGTTCACTGCAAGGCTTTTCCAACAACTCTCACAAAGACAACGATCCGATGGTTCGATAACCTACCCCCCGAAGTCCATCTCAAGCTTTGATGACTTAGCTAAAAAATTCCTAGCCATATTCTCCATTCAGAAAGATAAAGCCAAGCACACCCCCAGTTTACTAGGGATCAAACAAGGAGATCGGGAGAGTCTCCGCAGCTACATGGAGAGATTCAACAAAACATGCATGGACACACAAAGTTTACCAACGGAGGCCGCCATCATGGGACTCATCAATGGCCTACGAGAGGGACCTTTCAGCCAATCTATATCAAAAAAATACCCGACCTCCACAGACGAAGTGTAGGAACGGGCAGAAAAGTATATCAACATGGAGGAGAACGCTTGGTTAGGAGAAACCTCAAAATCGGGGGCCTCCTACCGAGACAAAGACAAGGAATCCAAAAGAAAAGAAGATCGACAAGGGGAGAAAATTCAAAAAGTACATAACTACACCCCTCTCAGGACATCCCTGGACGAGATATACAAAGAAGCTGCCATACGGAAAAAATTCCCCAGCACGGCCACTCAAAGGCAAAATGGGAGGAGGAAACCGAAGAGGAATATTGTGAATACCATCGAGTCCGAGGACACTCCACAAACGAATGCTTCGACCTAAAAAACATCATAGAAAAAATTGGTGAGAGAAGGAAAATTAGAGATCGATTCCTGGCCAGCCGAGATGATGATCAAAGAGAGACGAAAGGATGAAGATACGAACGAACAGAATGATCACCTCGGACACCAGAAAGACTGTCCACATGATACACGGCGGATTCACAGCAGGTGGAATCTCCAAATCCTCTCGCAAAAGATATCTCAAGAAGTATATCATGTCGAAGGACAGGAGAAAGTACTCAACATTCCGGCAATTACATTCACTAAAGAAGATGCATCCGGCGTCATCACAGGACACGATGATCCCATGGTTATCACCATCATATTGGCAAACGCCAACATACACCACACCTTAATAGACCAAGGGAGCTCTGCCGACATCTTATTCAAAATAGCCTTTGATAAGCTCGGCTTGGAAGAAAAAGAACTTAAAACATATCCAAACAGCCTGTTTGGGCTAGGAGATACCCCGGTTCGACCACTCGAATACATACCACTACATACAACCTTTGGAAAAGGGGACCAATCCTCAAAATAGACTACATCGTAGTCGATGCAAGTTTAGCTTACAACGCTCTCATAGGACAGACAACACTCAACCAACTCGATGCAATAGTCTCGACCCAACACCTATGTATGAAGTTCCCAACCCTAAAAGGGATAGCCACGATAAAAGCAGACCAAAAGACGGCACGTCGCTGTTATAACGAAAGCCTAAACCTCAGAGGCAAAGGAGAAGAGTTCCACACAATCGAGCTGGGTGGAGTTCATCGACGAGAAGAACTTCGGCCTCAGCCAGAAGGCGAGATAGAAAAGATTCAGATCGGGGATACCCCGGAAAAAACAACCAATATCGGCACAATCCTAAAAGGAGATTTAAAAGAATTACTAATACAATTCTTGCGAGACAACGCCGATCTCTTTGCGTGGAAAGCCGCAGACATGCCAGGTATCGACCCTAAGCTAATGTGTCACAAGTTGGCGGTCTACCCAAGATCTCGACCGGTGCAGCAGAGACGAAGAAAACTTAGGCCAGAGCGATCCAAAGCTGTGGACGAGCAAGTACAGGCACTACTGGAAGCCGGATTCATAAGAGAGGTCAAATACCCGCTATGGATAGCCAACGTTGTCTTGGTGAAAAAATCAAATGGGAAGTGGCGAATGTGCACCAATTACACCGATCTCAACAAGGCATGTCCAAAAGATCCATACCCACTCCCAAGTATTGACGCTCTAGTAGATGCTTCCTCCGGATACAAATATCTCTCGTTTATGGATGCATACTCAGGGTACAATCAAATCCCCATGTATCCACCAGATCAAGAAAAGACCTCGTTCCTAACACCGAAAGCAAACTACTGCTACATTGTGATGCCTTTCGGTCTCAAAAACGCAGGAGCTACTTATCAAAGGCTAATGAATAAAGTCTTCTCAGATCACATCGGAAAAATCATGGAAGTTTATGTGGACGACATGTTGATAAAGACACAAAGCGAAGATACATTATTAACCGACCTGACTCAAGTGTTTTACACTATAAAGAAGCACAACATGCGGCTCAATCCCGCAAAATGCACCTTCGCAGTAGAAGCAGGCAAATTCTTAGGCTTCATGCTCACACAAAGGGGAATTGAAGCAAACCCAGACAAATGTCAAGCCATACTCAACATGAAGAGCCCAACTTGTGTCAAAGAAGCACAACAACTCAACGGGAGGTTGGCCGCCCTATCCCGATTCTTAGCAGGAGCTGCGATAAGATCTCTCCCCTTCTATGCTACTTTAAGAAAGGGAAAACAGTTCGAATGGACGACAGAATGTGAGCAAGCCTTCCAAGACTTCAAGGAGTTCTTAGGACGGCCACCTATCCTATCTCGACCACGAGAAGGAGAACCTCTCATATTATACCTCGCAGTAGGGAGCCGGGCAATAGCCTCAGCACTACTCAGAGAAGACAAACATGGGCAATAACCCGTCTACTTCATTAGCAAAGCACTACAGGGATCCGAGCTGAACTACCAGAAAATAGAAAAATTTGCCTATACCCTCATTCTAACATCTCGACGACTCCGCCCGTACTTCCTGACTCACACCATTAAGGTTCGAACTAACTAGCCCATAAAAGGAATATTGCAGAAAACAGATCTGGCAGGCAGAATTCTATAATGGACAGTCGAGTTGTCAGAATTTGACCTCCAATATGAAGCTCAGACGGCCATCAAATCACAGTATCTGGCCGACTTTATCGCCGAATTCACAGATGCCCTGGAAACCCCCACAGAATGGAATCTTTACGTGGATGGTTCTTCAAATAAAACTGGAAGCGGCGCAGGCGTGATAATAGAAAGCGACCAAGGAACCCAAGTTGAGCTCTCCCTCAAGTTTGGGTTCCCGACCTCAAACAACCAGGCAGAATATGAAGAATTATTAGCTGGTTTGAAGCTGGCTAAAGGGGTCGGAGCTCAAAAACTCAACATTTACAGTAATTCACAAGTGATCACATCACAAATAATAGGGAGCTACCAAGCCAAAGATCCAACCATGAAAAAATATTTGGATAAAACCAAGGAACAGCTCGGACAAATCGGGGAGTATAAGACCTGCCACATACCCCGCGAACAAAATGCCCGAGCTGATGCACTCTCAAAACTAGCTAGCACCAAACCAGGGGGCAACAATAGGAGCCTCATCCAGGAAATGTTACAAAACCCATCAATCTCGGAAGAAGAAAAAGTCCTGACTATAACAAGTCAGGACCAAGGATGGATGACCCCCAAAATCAACTACCTTAAAATAGGAACACTCCCCGCAGAAGAAAAGGAGGCAAAGAGGTTAAAAAGGGAGGCGCAGTACTACACCATCATAAACAACATCCTGTACAAAAGAGGAATCTCAACACCTTCACTAAAATGCGTGACGAACTCCAACACAAGGGAAGTGCTAGAAGAAATACACGGCGGCATCTGTGGCAATCATCTCGGAGCACGAGCTCTCGCTAAAAAAGTACTCCGGGCGGGATTTTATTGGCCAACTCTACAGAAAGAATCTACAGAATTTGTAAAGACATGTCCACCATGTCAGAAACATGCTAACTTTCACATTGCCCCGCCAGAAGAGCTCATTAGCGTGACCTCGCCTTGGCCATTTGCAAAATGGGGACTCGATCTTCTCGGCCCCTTCCCACAGGGATCAGGACAAGTTAAATTCCTCATAGTAGGGGTAGATTACTTTACAAAGTGGATCGAGGCAGAACCCCTAGCCAATGCCACCGCTCAGAGAAGCTGGAAATTCTTATATAGAAACATTGTCACAAGGTTCGGGTTTCCAATATTCAATAACCAACAGACAATGGCACTCAATTCACAGATGCAGGCTTCAAAACACTAGTGGCTGACTTGAATATAAAGCACCAGTACACCTCTGTTGAACATCCACAAGCCAATGGACAGGCCTGAAGCTGCTAACAAAGTCATATTGGCCAGATTAAAACAGAGATTACAAGACGCAAAGAGCCTGGGCGGAGGAGCTTTCCCAAGTCCTATGGGCATATCGAACAACGCCACATTCCACCACGAAGGAATCCCCCTTCGATTAGCATACGGAATAAGGCAATGATTCCAATAGAGATTGAGGAAGGGTCGCTTAGAGTAGTTCACTACAATGAGGAAGCAAACTCCCAACTCCAGAGAGAAGAGCTTGACTTGTTACCCGAAATCCAAGAAAACGCTCGGATCAGGGAAGAAACTCTAAAGCACCGAATGCTTCCAGGTATAATCACAAGGGTAGTGCCAAGAAATTTTTGTAGAGAATGATCTCATCCTAATCGAACATGTTATTAGGAACAACTCGACCAGGAGAAGGAAAAGCTGGCAGCAAACTGGAAAGGACCCTACCGAGTCATAAAGTACTTGGAAAAGGCTACTACAGACTGTCTGAACTCGATGGACGAGAGCTCCTAGTCATGGCACGCCTGCAACCTAAGAAGGTACTACAGTTAGAAAAGAAAAAGATCTCATCATGGATGCACTCTTTTCCTGAAAAAGGTTTTAAATGAGGCACCATGTTGAGATCTAGCTCATGCCCGACTTAAAGGATAAGAAAATTCCCGCATGTATATATTTGCATTTTTTCTTTGAATAAAGTCTATTTATATTTTTTACAAAAAATCAAGCGCATTAATCTGAAGTATTCATCGTCCGATTATAAAGCGACAGGTTGGCAGAAAGTGAAAAAACAATATTCACTGCACGACCACGATAAAGATAAATCGTCCGATAAAGGTGAAAAACGATTCACCCAAAGGATGATCTAAAGAAGCCAACCACTTTCTACAAATGGCAAAGATGAACACAGAAGTAATGTAAGAAGTTATCGAAAGTGATCTAAAAAAGAAACTGACGAGGTCTTACGGATCGTAAAATAATAACTTAAGGACTGGTCAAGCGAACCAAGTCAACCCAAGTTATAGTAAACCCTGGAAAAAGGTCTGCCAACCCTATTAAAGAGGATTACTTTAACTTAGAAGGGCCTGACATAACAAAGTCAGCCCAAAACAAAAAGATATACAAGTAGTCCTGAAAGAGATCTGACAAAGATCAAGAAATAGGACTACAAAAATAACTTAAAGGAGACCGACATAACCAAGTCGACTCCTACACAAAAAAGTTATACAAGTAGTCCCTGAAAAGAGATCTGACAAAGATCCAAGAAAAAGGACCTACAAAAATAACTTAAACGAGACCGACATAACAAGTCGGACTCCTGCCACTAAAAAGTTATACAAGTAATCCCTGAAAGACTTGACAAAGGTCCTAGAAAGAGATTACAAAAATAACTTGGAAAGAGGTCGACCTAACGAAATTGATCTCCCACAAATAGGTTATAAAAGTAATCCCCGAAAGAGACCTGACAAACGTCCAAGAAAGAGGATTACAGAAATAACTGAAAGGGGGACCAACACAAAAGAACCACCAAGAAACAAGTTGGACCCATAAGTCACAACCTCAAGAGGATCCAAGCTACAAAATAAAGCAATCCGAGGAGGTCGAGATGCAAGATTTCAAACATCAGTAGAAAACTGAAAAGCTATCTCTATTACTCTACAAAAATTATAAGGCCCCGGAACAACGGCCATCAACACTTGCTAAAGATAGCGAGCTACTTTTTGTTTTTAAAATAAAACAAACCAACTAGAAACCGTCAACAAAACAAACAAAGTTTTAAAAAGCCCACAAGCCGGGCCAACTACATAAATATTTAGAAAGAGATCAGCAAGCATTAGGAGCCTTCTGGGCATCATCAGGACAAGGAGAAGGAGGACGAGTCTGAATAGGCACGGCATCTATAGTTCCATCCTCCCGGTTCAGAACTTGGCAATCCGAATCAGGTGCAACCGGAGGAACAAAAGAGGTCGACACTTTGGCAGAGGACACAGGAGGAGGATCAGCATCATCATCACCCTCGTCATCAGGGACAATCTTGCCATCTCTGACAACATTGTCTAAACTGAAAAGGGTGAGATCGGCCTCGGGAGCAATGACCCGAACTTGCTCCTTCAAGTTCTCGTAAGCAGCAGTCACGCTGCCGCAAAAAGATGACCTTGGAGTTCAGAATAATCCTCCCGAGCACTGTCCAACTCCCCCCTCAGATGCATCACCTCCCGATAAGTTATAACATAACTATTCGTATGCATCAGGGTTGTGTCCTCGGCCAACCTCAAAGAAGCCGCCAGTGAAAGGGAACTCGCCTTCTCATTCTCTAGATCCTTCTCCAACTTGGTCACCTTTGATTCAAGTTCCTCCTTCAGCCCCTTCATCCGGTCGAACTCCTGCTTCGCCTCCTCCATAAAGGCTTTGGTGGCATGAAGAGGAAGATTCCGAGCAGTCCGATGTATAGCAGCTGACATAAACGCCATTTGTACATGATTTCGGGCCATAAATTCCAAATGGTGGAGGATAGACAAATCATCCATCGAAAGGGAACCATAGGGAGATATTTGCTGATCCACAAATTCAATGGCATTAAAATCAGGAGCATTGAGGTCAAAAGGCTCAGTGGTCTTTCATTTTTCATTGGGAGGAGCACCAGAAGGAACAGCAGAGGTAGGATGAGGATCCACCAAGCGGACCCGAGGTGTTGGAATCACCTTCTTCACTCCGGGGGAACTCGGCACTGATGGCTTCTCGCGCACTTGGGAGGACCCTTCCCCAGCCGCTGGTAGCGCGAAATTGTGATCACTACAACTTCGCAGAACTAACCAGCAAGTGTACTGGGTCGTCCAAGTAATAAACCTTACGCGAGTAAGGGTCGATCCCACTTTGTGTTGGGACTATACAACTTTGACCTGATCACCTTTGGGGCTCCATGAGAGCCCTCTGTCGAGCTACTAACATTAAAGAAACGCTGTTGGGAGGCAACCCATGTTTATTTTATCTATTCTTTTTGTTATTTTATGTTTTCTGTAGGTTGATGATCATGAGAAGCACAAAATCAATGAAAAGCAAAAAGAATGAAAAACAGAAAGAAAAATAGCACACCTGGAGGAGAGCGTGTGCGTTTAAAGGCCAGTGAGGCTGCTGTTGGCGTTTAAGGCCGTAGTCTGGCACATTCTGGGCGTTTAACGCGATATAACAGAAGGGGCTACAGACTGGCGTTAAACCGCCAGAAAAGGCAGAAGTCTGGCGTTAAATGCCAGTAATGGGCACCAGCCCGGCATTTAACGCCAGAAATGGCTCAAAACGCATTTTTGCATGCCATTTGGTGTAGGGATGACTTTTCCTTGACACCTCAGGACTTGTGGACCCCACAGGATCCCACTACACTCCCCACTATCTTCTTCTTCACCCATTCACCAATCACCTCAACCTTTCCCCAAAAAAACCTTCACCTATCAAATCCCATCTATCTCTTCACCACTCACACCCATCCTTCATAAAACCCACCTACCTCCCTTTCAAATTCAAACCACTTCCCTCCCACCCCCCATACATAGCCGAACATCAACTCCCCCTCCTATATAAACCCATCTTCACTCTTCATTTTCAACACCTAAAACTTATTCTCCCCTTTTTGGCCCGAACACAAACCATTCTCTTCTTTCACTCATTTCTTCTTCTCCTACTCCCTCCCTTCCTTTTTCCTTTTTTGCTCGAGGAAGAGCAACCCCTTTAGTTTTGGTGTGGTAAAAGATTGATTTTTTGTTTTTTTTCATAACATTTTTTTTTTTTTTGGGGGGGGGGGAGGAGGAAAGGGGAAGGGGAAAAGCTTCTACTCGAGTCATGGGAGATGGGAAGATTCATCTCAAGGGTGCATCACAGACCACTTCTATGATTGTGGACTTGAAGGTGATCCCCGAGGTCCCTTTCCAAACTCAAAGAGTGAATATCCGAGATCCGACATGAGATTCCGAAGAAGAGGTTGGGAATGTTCTTACAACCCCATTCAACAAGTCGGAATCTTAATGGTTCAAGAGTTCTAATGCCAATGCATGGATACCAAGAACCATGATCAAGTGTGAACCCGGATCCAAAGAATATCTTATATGGATCGGGGAAATAACTTGGATTTTAGTCCGGAAAATGTAGGGTTGGAATTCAACTTGCCCATGATGAAGGAGATGAACATCTTACACAAGAAGGGCAACTTTGATCAAAAGGTTGGACCAAGTCGTCACAGTCATATGTGAAGAGTGCGCCCAATGGAAGAGAGTTTCAAGAGGGAAGCCGGTTCAATGGAGAAGGCATGACCTCAACCCGTGGCTAGAGGAATGGTTGGAGTTTATTTTTATCCAAACTGCAATTCATTCCCATTAGTAACCGGTCCGAAGTTTACCATAGACCGGGCTATCTGATCCATAGCATCATTATTGGAGAAGAAATAGAAGTTCATGAGTTATATCTCAAGAACTTTATAAGATGGCGGCAAAGTTCTACCTTGTCAAGGTTAGCCTTCCTCATCTCTTTTGTCACCTCTGTTATTCGGTTGGGGTTGACATAGAGGGAGACATCCCTATTGATGAGGCCAAGCCCATCAACTAAGAAGAGGAGGGAGCACACAAGAGACCCTACTCATCATGAGATCCCTGAGATACCGTCAGGGATGCACTTTCCTCCACAAACTATTGGGAGCAACTAAACACCTCCTAGGAGAATTGGTTCCACATGGGACAACTAAGCGTGGAGCATCATGAACACTCCATCATCCTCTGAAATTAGAGAAAGAAAAATCCGAGAAGGAGCAACACAGACAAGGAAGAGACATTGAGGAGCTCAAGCACTCCATAGGATCTTCAGGAGCAAGAAAGAGCCGCCATCACTAGGTGGACCCGTTCTTGTAATTCCTTGGTTCTTTATTTTCTGTTTTTTCGAATTTTAGTGCTCATGTTTGTCTATGTTTGTGGCTTTATTACATGATCATTAGGTCTTAGTGTCTATGCCTTAAAGTTATGAATTTCCTATGAATCATCACCTTTCTTGAATGAAAAATGTTCTATTGAAAGAAAGAATTGGATGAATTTTTGAATTTTATAACAGTTTAATAATCTTTGATGTGGTGGCAATACTTTTGTTTCTGAATGTAATGCTTAAACAGTGCATATGTTTTTTTTTTAATTTTTAATGTTGAATTGGTATGTTTGGCACTTGAAAGAATAATGGAAAGGAGACATGTTCTGAGGATCTGAAAAATAAAATGATTCTGAAGCAAGAAAAAGGAAAAAAAAAAAAAAAAAAATGTCGAAAAAAAAAGAGAAAAAGAAAAGAAAGAAAAAGAAAGAAATAAAGTTGTGATCCAAGGCAAAAGAGTGTGCTTAGAACCCTGGACACCTCTAATTGGGGCTCTAGCAAAGCTGAGTACAATCTGAAAAGGTTCAACAAATTATGTGTCTTGCTGTAATGTATTGGTGGTACATGGAAGACCAGAGTGTTTGGGCCACGGCCAAGAATCAATAAGTAGGTATGTTCAAGAATCATCATACTTAACTAGGAAATCAATGAAGCTATTGGATTCCTGAGTTCCTAAAGAAGCCAATCATTTGAATTTCAAAGGATAGAGTGAGATGCAAAACTGTCAGAGGCAAAAAGCTAAAAGCCCGCTCATCTAATTAATACTGATATTCATAGATGTTTTTTGGGAATTCATTGCATATTCTCTTTTCTTTTTTATCTTGTTTGATTTTCAGTTGCTTGAAGGAAGCAACTAATTTAAGTTTGGTGTTGTGATGAGCGGTTATTATACGCTTTTTGGCAATTGTTTTTAGTATGTTTTTAGTATGATCTAGTTAGTTTTTAGTATATTTTTTATTGTTTTTAGTTAAAAGTTCCTTTTCTGGACTTTAACTATGATTTTGTGTGTTTTTCTGTGTTCAGGTTATTTTCTGCTGAGATTGAGGGACCCTGAGCAAAAATCTGATTCAGAGACCAAATAGGACTGCGATGCTGTTGGATTCTGACCTCCCTTGCACTCAAAGTGGATTTTCTGGAGCTACAGCAGCCCAAATTGGCGCGCGCGCTCAACGGCGGTGGAAATTAGAATCCTGGGCTTTCCAGCAATATATGATAGTCTCTACTTTGCCAGATTTGTATGGCCCAAAATTGCGGGCGTTTAAAGTCACTCGAGAATTCCCCAGCGTTACACACCGAACGGCACAGAATGGGAGTTAAACAGCCCAATACGGAACCGAAAGCTGGCGCGTTTAACTCCCAGAGGAGTCTCTACACGAAATGCTTAATGCTCAGCCCAAGCATCCACGCGCAGTGGGCCCGGAAGTAGATTTTTATGTTCTTTATCATCTCTGTTACACCCTAGGTTACTATTTTTCTACAAATAGGAAAGAATATAAAAAGCAAGAATTTTTTTTTTTTGGACATCTAGTTCTTGACATATCGGGGTACGCTCCTTTGTTTCTTCTGCTTATCTTAGATCACTGGAGGCTGGCCATTCGGTCCATGCCTAGACTTGTTCTTATGTATTTTAACGGTGGATTTCTACACCCCATGATAGGTGTGGAGCTCTGTTGTACTCGGTATTAATGCAATTATATTGTTCTTCTATTCCATTCGCTTGTTCTTGTTCTAAGATATCGCTTGTTCTTCAACTTGATGAATGTGATGATTCCGTGACAACTCATCATCTATTCTCACCTTGAACGTGTGCCTGAAACCAGCACCTCCGTTCTACCTTTCGATTGGGTGAATATCTCTTGAATTCCTGATAAACGATGCATGGTTGATCGCCTGCCAACCGAGTGCTCACCTGACAACCGAGCAACCATTCCGTGAATTCAGAGTCTTCGTGGTATAGGCTAGAATTTGATGGCGGCATTCAAGAGAATCCGGAAGGTCCTAACCTTGTCTGTGGTTTTTTGAGTAGGATTCAATGACTGAATGCTGTGACATGCTTCAAACTGAGGGCGGGGCGTTGTGAGACGCAAAGAATCACTGGATTCTATTCTGGCCTGAATGAGAACCGACAGATGGATAGCATGCCGTGACAGGGTTCGTTGAGCATTTCCACTGAGAGGATGGG
The DNA here is from genome assembly GCA_003063285.2 of Arachis monticola. Lineage (NCBI taxonomy): Eukaryota > Viridiplantae > Streptophyta > Magnoliopsida > Fabales > Fabaceae > Arachis > Arachis monticola. The sequence continues at coordinate 27,816 of QBTX01001967.1, forward strand.
AGGTAGCACTGACAACGGTGAAACTGCTTAAGCTTGCCATGGAAAGTGAGTAGGAAGGATTGGATGAAGACATAGGAAAGCAGAGAGCGGAAGAAGATAAGCATCTTCATGTGCTTATCTGAAAATTCCCACCAATGAATTCATAAGTATCTCTATTTATCTTTATGTTTTGTTCATTTATCATCCTTCATATCATTTGAGTATGCCTGAACTAAGATTTACAGGTGACCCACATAGTTGCTGCTTCATACCAACATCT
>QBTX01001968.1:0-28065 GCA_003063285.2 Arachis monticola
TGTGATTCACGTTTTGAGAGCGCTACCAAGTTTGTTTTGGTGCCATTGTTGTGATCACAATTTCGCTGCACCAAAGTTTTTTGGCGCCGTTGCCGTTGATTGTTCGAGTTTGGATGACTAACGGTTCATCTTGTTGCTCAGATTTTAGGTAATTTCTTTTTTGTTTAGTTTTCAAAAAATTTCCAAAAATCTTTCAAAAATTTATCCTTAATTAAATAAAAAAAAAAAAAATCCTTCAGAGTTTTTTAAGAATGAATTTCTACGAGTTTCAAAATGGTTATGATGAAGCTTGGCTGGCCAATAAGTTTAGACTAACTATCTGATTCCTAGGTTTTGATTGAGGGCTATTGAATTCATTACTTCTTTTTTCCTATATGATGTTTTGAAAAAATAAAAAATAAAATCCAAAAAAATAATAAAATTATAAAAAATAAAAAATATTTGTGTTTCTGTTTGAATCTTGTGTCATATTATTTAAGTTTAGTGTCAATTGCATATTCATTTTTTTTTTTTTTTTTTTTTTTTTTTTTTTATTTTGTGTTTCTTCATGATCTTCAAGTGTGTCTTGGTAAGTTCTCTTGTTGATCTTGATTATTTCTTGTTTTGTTCTTTATTTGTTTTTCCATGTGCATATTTGCATCATATTGTCTAAGCATTAACAGATTTCTAAATGTTTAGGTATTCTTGATGTTTTTTCTTATGCATCAAATATCTTTTTCAAAAATATGTTTCTGATGTTCATGATGATCTTCAAAGTGTTTTGGTGTTCATCTTGAACATGCATAGTGTTTCTTTGCAGGTGCATCATTGTTATGACCAAAATTTTTAAAAAAAAAAAAATATTTGTATTTTTCTCTCCATCATTAAAAATTTGAAAAATATAAAACCATATAATTTTCCCTTTTTTCTCTCAAAATTTCGAAAATTTGGGATGACTTAGTTAAAAATGTTTTGTAAATTAGTTAGTTTCTATAAGTCCAAGTCAAATTTTCAAATTTTAAAAATCTTATCTTTTAAAACTTTTTTTTTTTCTAAAATTTCAAATTCTTTTTCATTTTTCTTTCATGATTTTCGAAATTTCAAAATATTTTCAAAATTTTTCTTTAATTTTATTTTCAAAATTTTCGAACAACTTAACTAACAAAGTAATGTGTGATTGCGTTCAAAATGTTCAAAAAAATAAAAAAATAGCTTTTCCTTTTAGAAAGAAAGCGTTTCAATCTTTAAATTTCTAGAATCTTATCATTCTTATGTTTCTTGTTCAGTTAAGTAATTAATTAATTTAAAATTAAATCTTTTCTAACCATTATCTTTTTAATCATATTCTTTTTACTTTATCTTTTAGTATTCATATATTTTTTTCAAAATTTTACTTTTTTTTCAAAAATTTAATTTTTAACCAATATCTTTTCTAACTTCTTATCTTTCTAATCTTTTTTTTATTTAAATTTTTTTCAACCTAACTATTTGACTTTTTGTTTGTTCTTTCATCTTTTTCAAAACCACACCTAACAACTTTTCTCTCTCTAATTTTTCGAAAATTACCTCCTTCTTTTTTTTCAAAAATTCTTGTTTTTATAATTAATATTTTAAATTTTAATTTTTTAATTTTTGTTTCTTATCTTTCTCTTTATTTTCGAAAATCATTAACTCCTTTTTCAAAATTTCTATTTTCGCAAAATTTCTCCTCTCTCATCTTATGTTTCCTTAATATTCCTCACCCTTGTATTTGGATATCCTCCCTTTTCTTATTCCGCTTTCTTCTATCTGACTAACACATAAGGAACCTTTTTACGGTGACATAGAGGATTCCTCTTCTTTTTGCTGTTCTCTTCTCTCTTCCATAATGAGCAGGAACAAGGAAAAAGGCATTCTTGTTGAAGCTGATCCAGAACTTGAAAGGACTCTAAAGAGGAAGACTTAAGAGAAACTAAATTACAACAATCCAGAGACAACCTTGCCCTGCAAATTTCCTTCGAGACAAGAAACAAGGAGATGGCAGCCTAAACCCCAACAACAATATGCAAGAAGGATGCTTGATGATTATTACATGCACCGTTACTTCCAATGTTTGATGAAGAAGACATCTCAATTACTGCCATTAGAGCAAACAATTTTGAGCTAAAACCTCAATTTAGTTGCTCTAATGCAATCAGAACTCGCAAGTTTCATGGACTGATCATCAGAATGATCGCCTCACCGAGTTCTTAAACTGAGTTCTGTACCAGATCTGTACGTACTGTTAAGACAAATGGGTAGATCCTGAAGTCTACAGGCTCATGCTTTTACCCTTTTGCTTTAAGAGACAAAGCTAGAGTTTGGTTGGACTCTCAACCTAAAGATAGCCTGGACTTCTAGGATAATGCTGGTCACGGCCTTCGTGGCTAAATTCTTTTCCTCCTCAAAAGCCTGGAGAAAGCTTAGAGTGTGACAAATGTTCAGAACCTTCAAACAAAAAGATGGTGAAGTCCCTTTATGTGAAGCTTGGAGAATTGGAAAGATACAACCAGATGACCAAAAGATGTCCTCTGACATGTTTCAGAACATGGACCATGAAGATATATACTATCTATGTCTATCTGAGTTTCTTAAAGATGTCCACTAGACCATTTGCGGGTGGATCCAGTTCACTCCCTTAAAAGAAATGCTGCAGAGGTCTCAAGAACTTATTGACATGGTTGCCAAATAACCAATTTCTATTTGCTACACTTTCTGAGAAGAATCCGTGAATAATGGGGACACTTCATGAGGAAGGCAGGGAGTTCTTGAGGTTGATCCTCTGAATGCCATATTGGCTACAGAACAAATGTTGACTCAGCCAAGTCAACATGATTTCTCAAAGTTTGAATGGATGGCAAAATGCACTTCCCAACAGTACTACAGAGGCATCTTCTGAAGAAGAGACCTATGATCCTGAAAACTCTACAATAGCAGATTCATCGCTAAATACAAGCTAACTTAAAAAAAAAAAAAAAAATTTATGGTTACTTGTCTTAATTGAGTGGTTTTTATCAATCTCTTACCTCACCTTTATTTCATACTAAATTGCGCATGGTTTACTTCTTCCTTATTATTGGAGTGTATATGAAAAACATGTTCCTATGATTTAAAATTTAATTTATTTTAATTACCCTTTTTTTTTTTTTTTTTTTTTTTTTTTTTTGTTGAGTACTTTCAGATCTTCTAAGGCCGGAATGACTCAAAGGATGGAAAGGAAACAAACAAAAAATGGAAGTCGAAGCATAAAAATGGAGTTCCTGAAGAAACTGGCAGCGACGCGACCGGCGTCATATTGTTTATGGACCGACCGCCGCATGCCAAACGCGTCCAAGAAAAGCCAGTGACGCGTTCGCAATGACTGGACGCGACTGCCGCACCTAAAGTAAAGAACACCCTATGGCGCCGCCGCTAATGACTGACTCGAGCCGGCGCAACAAGGAAAACTCCAATTAACGCAGACGCTGACCCACGCCAGACGCATGACGCCGAGGCCACGCACCAGATAATTGCCAGAAAATGCCTCATAGCGAGTTCTTGAAGCCCTTTTGCGCCCAAATGCTAAGTCCAGTAATGCAATAGACCAGCGGTTATGAAGTGGGGGAATTGATTCCATTCGGGGGGAGTCTCCAATTTTTAGTCACTTTCCCCGTGATTTAGGTTTAGTGGGAGAGAGGTTCTCTACCTCTCTTTTAGGATTAGGATTAGATTTGATGTTTAATTGTTTGAGGATTATCTTTTTATCAAGTTCAATATTCTCTTTTCTAATTGTTACTTTTCTTTCTCAATTTAGTTTCATGAATTCTCTATTTACAGATTGAATTTAAGTAGATACAATAAAATAAAAAATTATATTTTAGTTTTAAATTGCCTTTTCTTATTATTGTCATTGATTATTCCCAATCTGAAGACATTCTTATTCCTGTAGATAATCCCTTCCTTTTGGTCTTGGTTAAGAATCAGTAACTCAGGAGTTACTTAGCTCAACAGTAATTGATAACTCTTATCTTTGCTAATTGAAACTGAACTTCAATCAACCCAACCTTTCTTAGGAAAGAAATAGGATTCGAAGGTCATACTAATTAGTCCCTTGACTTTCCTTTGCCTTAGCCCAAAGGTTAAGAACTAAGTGGAATTAAGATTCAACTTTCATTATTATTTTGATAAGAAATAATTAGAGTCTGCGACTTCCAATTCTCATTACCTTGCCAAGAAGGTCTTGGCTTTACGAGTATTTATGTTATTTTAATTGCCATTTAAATATTTGCCATATTAATTCTTCATTCTCAACCCCAATTGACAATCTCCATAATCATAATAAGAAATACCTTTCCTCGTTGCAATTCCTTGAGAAGACGAGTCCCAAGGTTTTTAAATACTTGGTTATCAATTTTTAAAGGGTTTTGCTACTTGTGACAACCAAAACGTTTGCCCGAATCAGGGATTTCTGTTGGTTAGAATCTATATTCTATAACGTGACTATTCTTATAAAAATTCTTTACCAACAAAATCCCTAACGTCTAAAAATGGCGCCGTGGTGCGGGGAATTGAAAAGGTGTGCCTTATTATTTGGTTATTGATTAATATTTAAAAAAAAATATTTTTTCTTTTTACTTGTTATTTGTTTCTTCCTTTTTCCCCCTTATTTTTGAATAACTACTATGAATTCTCACCCCTCCGCTTTGGAGTTTGGTTCTAACTTTGTTGAAGGTAAATGAGAAACCACAGCCAGGGATATAGATCCAAGGTCATACCAATCAGGTATGGATGGAGCCAGAGATCTATCGAACCCTTTTTAGGCAACCACACCCTCCAAACATACAATGGACAACGACCATTCTACAATACATACCCAGCTGAAAGATTCGGTGGACCGCCTAGTAGCCACCAACAAGCCCCACCCTATTGCTCAAAGACCATCCTGCTACATAATTTCGAACCAGCTACACTCACAAGCTTTCTTTCACCATTCGCCACCGCATTATTGCTTCCTTATCCGCACCAACGCCAATCCAATTAACTCTCCTATGCACCATGTCCATATCCATTCAAGCCAAAAATGACACAGGTTCACTTCCGAGGAATAGTAAACTTAGTTCAATGCAACCTCATCAACTGGAAGCAGCACGATAAATCAATTATCTTCCAGACGTTCAGACACTCAATAGACTCCCATGGCTTCATATGCAGAATCTACATGAAGAATGCAACACGAAGAAGACACTAGAGACTCCAGTGGACAGCAAAGAGCATAACTTCGTACTAAAACAAGCAGAGGAAGCTATCATTACACAAGAAAAATTCAAAAAAAAAAAAAAGTTGGTTGAAGATTTAGGAGTGCTGAAACCTACCTAGCGAAATACATAGTCATGGTAAGGACCCTGTCAAGGATGTACAATTAACGCAATAAGATTCTCTCATCAAAAGAAGGAGGTTGCCACAGCCTCCAATGCCATAATCTATATGAAAACTGGACGGACGTAACTCAAGACCACATGTTTCCTTGGATTGATGATAGTCACCAGTCAAGTCCCCCTAGTGATGAACTTGCCACCCCGCAAGTGAATTCTTTTGAGACAGAAGAATGATTCCCCAAGTGTGAATACGAAGATGTTGCAGAGGTAGGACTTTTCTCAACTCCTAATTATGACTCAAGTATGTTTATGAGGAAGATATGGAAGATTTTGACCAGGACATGGCTGGTGTGTGGATGGCAAAAAGTATTGCAAGGAAGTGAGAAATTCACTTTGAAGTAACCACAAAGAGTAGAGCTTGCTAGATACCACTTAAAAACACTGGATCCCCAAGGCCGACTTACCAACCAACACAGATTCAGTGGGAAAATCCTTTAAACTCTCTATTCTTTATTTTTCACTTAAATACGGCCTTTACTTTTGAATTTAGATGGCCATCTTAGAGCTCTCTGTGGCTAGAGTTAAGGAGGGAAATGGGAGCTCGACTCAGAGTGGTGCATCAAGCGTTCAATGTAAGGTTCCACAGGCTTCAACATCGACAGTGCAAGGATTGGTATCATGCTCCAAATCGAAATGGATTCTCCGGAAATACGTTTGGTATCTTGGGTGAGAATTTAAATTTCGAAAACCGCCCGAGATGGAAAAGTATAGATCAAAATGAAAGCGGATTTGGAACCAAAGTTCGGATCTGGATAAATATATTTCTGATTATTCATCACCTCGGGAGCCTAAAAATCTGTTTTGAGCTGCTCAGAAGCTCACATGCCTAGTTGGGACCCCGGAGGGCTACGGACTCCAAACTTTGGTGGAGATTTTTGGACTAGTTTAAACATAAGCCGCCAGAACAGGAAGCTCATCAAATTTCCAACTTAATGAATTTAACTAAAAGTGCTACATGGATGGGAGACAAAAGCCCACCATGGTATGATCGTGCCTTTTCATTTTTATTTTAGTTTTATTATGTTTTCATAGTTTTTTCATTGAAACTAGAATTACTCATAACATTCTGTATAATCATTTGCATTCTGCATACTGCATATTAAAAAAATGCCACGCGACGCACCGTATCAGCGATACGTCTGCGTCGAAAGGAATCAGAGGAGAGAAATAAAACTGGACGAAACCATGGAACATGAGGTCACGCTGGGCGTGGCTGGAGGTACATGTGCCAGTGGCATCAAATCGACCCACGTTGACCGCCGTCGGCCGCGAACGCATCTGTGTCACATGGGAATAATGGCCTCACACGCGACCGGAAGCGTGACTCACGCGGCCGCGTGCCCTGATTTTCGACGTAAAAAGGTTGCACAACGAATTATTGTACGAGAGTGATGAAGTGGGCTGGATTGGGCTGAACGCCGACAGTCTTAGCCCATGCGGACGCATGGCCTTCAACCGCGTCCCCGTCATTCCCTTCTAAATCTCACTCACGCTGCGATCGCGCACCCCCACGCGATCGCGTCACCCCCCAATTTGGCAAATAAAATAATTCGAAACAACAGAGAGTTGTGCAGCGCGAGGCTGCACTCGCGCCAGTAGCATAACATGTGTCACGCGACCGCGTCACACCCTTTTTTCGCTCTAGTCACGCGACCGCGTGCCCCCAGCGTCCGCCGTCGCTTGCGCCGCCCACAGCTTCATCCTAATTGCAAATATCTTATCTTTCTTTCCCCAATTCCCTAATTTTTCCCTCCCCTCGGCCTTCTTACTCACTTCTTCCTCTTCTCATTCTTCTTATCTTTCATTTTATTTTACTTAATGTATTTGGTTATCATGTTCATTCATTGCCATTTTAATTTTAGTGCTATTTTTCTTTTCTTTTTTTATCTTAAATTTATTATTTTTCAATTTGAGTGTTGATTTTCTTATTTTACTGTTGCATCTTTTCTAAGTGTCATTTATGACTTAGTGACTTGTTTTACCATGTTGGGTGATGTTAATTTTCTGTCCATGTCAATCTTTTATACCTGTATTCCTTTTACATTGGCAAGAACTTACATTGTCTTTCATTACCCACTCTCTTCCCCATTGTTGTACATTTTGTCCCACTGCCATGCCAATGCTTCTATTTTTCTCACGTACATGTTGAACCTTCCATGTAAATGAGACGCTTATCATTTGGCATTAACCCCAGCCCATTTTGACCATTGATTTTCTATATCTTTATATTTCTGGTTACTTTCTTCCCTATTTCTTTCTTCAGGATGGCCACCCGAGAGGGAAGCGGAAGACGTTTTACATGGGGAGACAGACAAGTCCATTTACACAATCTTTGGAGAAAAGTACCAGTTAAAGCAACCCGTCCACCTGAACATCTCAGCATGCACTGAGGACGGCGCAATCTTTAAGTGTCGGGGGTATCAAGAGGTCGGTACCAATCTCCATGGGTTAGTTATTTTCTATTTCAACACCCAACTGTTTTATATTTATTTGATAGTTCATTGTCCAGGATAAAGTGGGAAAACAATATATTAGCAAAATTTAAAAGTTAAATTATTTCTTTTGCAAGAAACTTTTTTATAGCATTTCACTATTTGAATAAATATTTTTTGTTACACTTGTTGAAGTTGTATTTTGGAACATGGTTTTTGAGCCAAAGAAACACACAACCTGTGAATGATTTTGGCTCTATTATATGGATACATTATTTAACCATAAATTTTGTATTCTTGTGTGTTTCCTTCTCTTTATAATTGCTAATCTCTGCTTGGATTCCTCTATATGGTCTAATATTTTAGTGTACTTTACATTTTGCATATGATGAGGCCCTATTATTGGATTTTAGCATTCCCGTGGGTGTTGAAGTACATCTTGCCACCTTAGTCTTCCCTAATATGCCCTGATCCGGCTTGACATTGGCCAGGCTCTCGGCTATTTCTCACCGATGCACCTTCGTAACAACACACCCTCCCCCAGACATCGAGGCAACCTCAGGAAACCGGACCCCGATTCAAATAAATCTGGCTCAGTATTGGAACGTTGCCGGACTGCCTACGAATCACGAACTGTTCTTCCCTGACAACTAGTTCTCCGATATATGCGTCGGCGTCTTCCTACCCTCCGTATACTCCATACCGTCCTCTTCAACTTCTATCCCACTAATAAAGCCTACACCTTTTACATCACTCTAATCTTGTTAGCCACCTTGAGCCTTTTAACCACCTTCTGTTATCTGCCATCATAACCATGCATCACTAGTCTCTTAAGGCACAGAAAAACAAAGAGTATAAACATTCCAAATGTGAATATTTTGGTAGCCTTTAAGATAGATTATTGTGTCAATAGAGTTTGGGAAGATTGTGGGAACTAGGGTTAATAAGGGAATGATAATCATGTTTCTTTAATTTATTTTTTTTTTTTTTTTTTTTTTTTTTTTTATTTTATTAGTAAAAAAACAAAACTACTATATACTAATAAATAATAATTATATACCATATAATAATGTATTATTACAATTATAGTAGATACTATATATAATAGTTAATTAATGGCAAACATCCATGTTGTAATTGAAATAAAACGTTTATATTTCCTCAGACAAAAAAAATCCAATCAATCAAAACAATATAGTAATCGCTGAATTCAAGGGGATAAAATTACGCGCCGCCTAATGTAGACTTTAATAAAGCATTCCAATTGCTCTTACATGTGATAAAAGTAGAGAAATATAAAAAAAATTTTGGTTATCAATGAGTATCGGGGAATTATATAAAGAGTCGCGGACATTATGGGTTAGAACTAGGCATGACTTTACTGATAGTTATTACTAGTAAGTGATTGTTGATGTTCACGTTGATTTAGCTAGGTTACTCAAATGATTCAATTTTTATAGCAAATTCTACTTAGCCATCACCATATATCCTCACCCTTGCTTGGCCCCATTACAACCATGGAAAAGACTCATGATGTGTGCATTGATGTACAATTTAAATATTTGTTTGATTGTTAGATGAAAATCAGATGAGTATTAGAAAGCGCCCATGACTACGGGCAAGAGTAGAGTTAGACTATTAGTATACACTTAGAGAGATTAAGACCAGTGCATATATACTTCCGCCAGAACTCACTGACCAGTTGTGAGGGTTCGATGCTCGTTTCCTTGTTCCCTGCTTTTCATGAGCTATCTTCTAACAAATTTACTTGTCTTTACCTTCTAGTTAACAAAAGTCAAGCCTTAAAAGCATTTCAAAAATATCCAAAAAAAAAAAAAAATTAGTTTATTTTTTAACAACGTAGGGTAGAAACATTTTTGCATGTGGTTGCATTCATACAGATAGGATAGGTTGATTCATAACCTACCACTTTCGGCTCTTCATCTTTATTTAGTATTCTGCTTGAGTCCTTAGCATGGAGCTGATCATCGCTATTGCTTAAGGGTGGGTAGTAATAGAGGTTTTGAATAAACCATCTATCTGTTATGTATCTTGCCGTGCTTAGATGAGTGATTCTTATCAACTCATCTCTACCACTCTACTTATTCATCAGCTAATTGTATGGTTTTAGCATTTCCTTCACTCTTATTTATGTGATTGTATGTGAAATAAATCATTTATCCTTATGGCTTCTGAATAATTAATTGATCTTGTTACTACTTTATACCCCTGTTATTATCCATTCGTGGCGGCTATGATTAGAAGTTCTGAAGTATTTCAGATCTTCTCATAATTGGTAAGGTACATTTTGAACTCATAAGAGTGATGAAAGCAGGAAATCATTTACTAAAAACTGGTAATAGGAAGCATCAAAATGTCGAGTTATCATCTGAAAGAACGACTCGCTAGGCAGCGAGTGTTGTACCGCTTACCAATGGAGCGACACGGCCGCGATCGCCCCTTTACCAAGCGCGAAGACATCATATATCTGTAACAGCATGCCGTACGCAGCTGCCTATTGACATGCACGCCGACCGCGCGATGACAAGGAAAACTCCAATTGACGCGAACGCGTTGACCGGATAAGGCCAGCGCCTGATCCAAAAGTTGCAGAAAACGTTCATAGCGAGTTCTGAAGACCTTTTTGGCCCCATAACTTAAGTCGCAGAAGGCTAGACTCAGAGGTTATGAAAGTTGGCGGGAATGCATCCTTTGGGTTGGGGAGTCTCCAATTCTTTAGTGCCACTTTCCGCCGTTGATTTAGATTTAGTGGAGAAGGTTTCTCTTCGTACTCTTTTAGTGGATCCTACGGATTTATAGATTTAGTTTATTGAATTCTTCTATGTTTACAGATTATCTCTTTCTTGAAGCATTAATGTCTTATTTGCGAGAGTATTCATTTAAATATTTGCTTCTCTTTCCTATTTATATGCATTTGATTTATTCAACAAATAACTGAGACATTTCTTATCAATCTATTCTTCCAGTTCAGTTAAGGATTTTAACTCCCTTTCCTTTTTGGTCTTTGGTTAAGAAATCATTCAGTAAGAAACGCGCAGGTAGTGTTCTTCAGATCGGACCTCAACATAATTCGATAACTGTTATCTTTGCTTAACTTAATCTGAAACTTCAATAATCCAAACTCTTTCTTAGAATATAAATAGGGCATTCGAAGGTCTAACTAATGAGTCCCTTGACTTTCCTTTGCTTTAGCCAAGGTTAACTAAGTTTTGGACTTAAAGATCTCAACTGATTCAATTATTATGTATAAGATATAACTTAAGTCCTGGACTACTCTCCCAATTTCTCATACCTTGCCAAAGGTCTTACTTCTACAGTATTTTATTTATTTTAATTCCATTTAATACAATTTAAAAACTTTATCAACAACTCCTATATCTGAAATTATAAAAAAAAAAAAAAAAAAACAATAATAAGAACATACCTCCCTGCAATTCCCTTGAGAAAGACCAAATACATAACCCGAGGTTATTAAATACTCTTCACGCGTTATCCAATTTTAAGGGTTGTCACTCCTCGTACAACCAAATACGTTGCTCTACGATAGGTGATTATCTGTTTGGCTTTCTTCAGACATCGTATATCTACAACGCGACTATTCTTTATAAACAATTTCTTTGACTTAGCAAACACAAATCCTTTAACGTCAGGAAGCCTGGCAATCACTCATTTAACCCCTCAGGAAGATAATCATCCAATATTTCTCATGGGGAAGGATCAACAAAAAAAGCCCTCAGCAAGCTTTCAATTAATGGTTGGAAAAACAGGCTCAGCGAATATTCAAGCCTTATCCATCATCTTCATCCCAGCATACAGTACAACTATAGAATTTTATGCGATTCAGAGGTACCTCTAAAGCTTTAGCCATAATAGTCTTCCTGATCCCTATTCTCACATGGCCATACTTTCGTTTCTATGAGTGAAACATAGGTATCCGCCCTCCACTCATGAAATCTGGAGGCACAACTGGGCCAGCTGAGTAAAAAAATGTACTGAAACTACCTTGCCTAGTACCTCTTGCCCCAAGTAATACAGAATAGAATCCAAAAAAAGAGCGTGCCATACGCCTTTGATGATAAATACTCACATGGCCGAATCTTAGAGGAGGAAGGAAGCGAGGATTTGCCAGGAATCCCCCTGATGAGGCGAATACCTTCCTGGGACGTCCCTCAAAGCAAGAAGGAGTCCCCTAATTGTAGGACCCCAACGGAATCTGAAGGCTTCATATACGAGACCATGACTGATCCCATGTAAACCTTCCTGTCTTGCCATTCATTGAGCTCTAAAGACTTTTCTTCCTCTGTCAAGAGATCATGAAACGTAAGTACTGATCCACGAGAGCAAGTTGCTCAATAGTTAGGAGCTATCATGAAGTCTGACAATCGCACTAGTCTACATTTTGCGCTAAATGGAGCTTTCGGGTAGCGATGATACCTCCTGTGACGATAATTGTGATCACATCAATGTCTACATACAGTATTTCTTTGTTGCTTTGTTACTTCGGCAATCGTATTATGGGCACTTATGTGTGCGAGGACACCATCATCCCGCTTCCATACTATAACCATGCAAGTGTGCACCTGGTCGATCCATAGTTACATATCCTTAGGTCGTGTAAGGCGTGCGGATACCCCACAAGAGATTCGTTCTGGTATGAAGCCAAGCTTTATGCGTTCATCTTGAAAATCCCATGGTCAGGAGGATAAAATATTTCATGGAATTTAGAAAACTCATTACCAATAGCTGACTAAATAGTAAACAAAAAATAAAATGGTATAGACATGTGACTCACCTCTTATGTATATCAATAGTTGGAATTTTAGATAGGCGTATAGAGATGTTGTGATCCTCCTCTGGCATTCATCTACTTTCTGATCTTACACTTCATCCTGTATCCTTCCTTATATCCTTTCCATGCAAGCTGTATGAAGGGCCATCTCACCTTCGTCAATGGCTACATCCAACCCTCTAAGTGAACTAATTGTTCCTGATGCCCTCTGTCACAACACGTGTTAAATCATTTCTGTCGGTCTCATTATATCAGGTAGCTGGAGAATAGAATCCCTTGATCTTTTGCGTTTGTCATCAAACCGCTCCACTCTTCAGTCGATGTCCGTTGAAGCTCCGTCACTAATCATTCCAATCCAGAATCCTTACTCGGAAATTACCTCACAGACAAAGGTTTAGACTTTCCGAGTCTCCTCTATGTGTAATGCCGCATCTATTCAGCTTTCATACATGTACAGATTCTGTTGTGGGAGAATCTAAGAGATATTCATACTTGCGCCCGGCCTATAAGGTAGAACGGAAAGTGGTTGTCAGGTCCGCCGCGCTTTTTCCACAATGTCTGGAGCACATGGATGATGGAGTGTCACGGATCATCACATTCATTCAATACCAAAAAGATTTTCTAAAAAAAAAAAAAAAAAAAAAATGAAATTGAATAAAATAAATAGTAATTGTATTGATCACACTTGAGGTACAGCAACGCTCCACACCCTTAATCTTATCGTGTTGCAGAAACTCTACCGGTTGAAAATACATTAGCTGTAAAGGTTCAGGCTTGGCCAAATGGCCAGCCCTCCAAAATATGATCACCGGGGATTCAAAATTTAGCAATCCAGGTTCCATTTGATTAATTATCGATAGTCAAAAAAGTCTAGTTTCATAATAACTAGCTTCCTTAGGGTTTACATGAAGTATAGTAATTGCATGCATACTAATCCACTTCCGGAGGGCTTCATCTTTAGTGGTGTTTGTTTGGGCTGAGCTTTATCTATCCATGAGCTGAGTCTTCTCTTGGAGTTGAACTCCAAGTTTTTGATCTATAATATGTTTTTTGGGCGCTTCAACTCCAGGATCACTACCGTTTTTTTCTGGCGTTTAACTCCAATTTTTTTTTTTTTGCTTTTTTTTGGCGTTCAACGCCAAGGTACGTCTGAGTCAATTTCCGAATAAATTATCTTTGGTACTCATTTATATATTCTGCTGGAAAGTTCCTTCTGGATGTCTACTGTTCCGAACCGCCGTCTGAGAGCTGACGCTGTACCATTTCGAGAGTTCTGCTACTAGCTCCAGAAAATTCCCATGTCGAGTGCGATGAGGAGGGTCAGATTTCCAATCCAGCTCATCTAGCGGAGTGTCCTCTCTTTGTCACGCCTTTTTCATGGAGTTTTGGCCTCAAGTCCTACAATTTCAGCCAGAATCTTACCTGAATCACGACGTCAAAAACATCATCAATCTCAATCAGATAGCCAGACAGACAATTTGACTTTTCGACATAAAATTACCTCATATGATATACATTAACATCCGCATAACACTCAGCACCTCTAATATTTCTAAAACGTAATCTAAAAAACCCCAATGCCAAAAAGCGATTATTAAATTATTCCGCTCATCACAACACCAAACTACAATTGTTTGCTTGTCACCCTCAAGCACCTGAAAATCAAATAGGATCAAAAGAAGAGTAGATTATACTATAAATATTTCGACATTATCATATTATGAATATTAATATTTATTACGTTGTGATGAGCTCTGGGACTTGTAGCTTTTTACCTCTACCAATCTCACTGAACAGTTTTGGCTATCTCACTTTTTCCTTTGAAGTTCTGAGTGATTGGCGTCTCTGTGAACTTAGAATTTTGGATAGTGTTATTGACTTTCCTAGGTAAGCATGTTGATTCTTGAAAACAGCTAATTTATGAGTCTTGGAGGCTGATTGGCCTCCTAAGCACTATATTGTTTCTCCCGACCATAAATCCTAAGACAGCATTACCATCGGATACATAAAATGCCACAGACAATAACTGGGTGAACCTTTTAGATTGTACTTAGCCTTGTAAAGTCCCCATTAAGATGTGTCCAGGGCTCTTAAGCACACTCTTTTTTGCCTTGGATTACACGGACTTTAACACTCAGTCTCAAGCTCTTCACTTGGACCTTCATGACACAAGCACATGGTTAGGGACAGCTTGATTTTAGCCGCTTAAGCCAGAATTTTATTCCCTCGGGCCCTCCTATCCACTGATCCTCAAAGCCTTGGACCCTTTTTACCCCTTTGCCTTTGGTTTTAAGGCTATTGGTTTTTTCTGCTTGCCTTTTTCTTTTGCTTTCTATTTTTTTTCTTTCGCCAAATTTGTTTTCGCCACTTTGTTTTTTTCACAAGCTTTTGCTTTTTCACTTGCGTTTTCTTGCCTTCAAGAATCAATTTTCATGATTTTTCAGATTATCAATAACATTTCTCTATTGTTCATCATTCTTTCAAGAGCCCAAACAATTTAACACTCATACAACAACAAATTCAAAAAGAGACATTATGCATTGTTCAATCTATCCATGGTCAGAAAATAAAAATGTATTGTCACCACATCAATATAATTAAATTAAATTCAAGGATAAAATTCGACTTTCATGTAACTTCTATTTCTTATTGAATTAAAACATTTTTTTCATATTTAAGAGAGGTGAAGGAATAATGGATTTTATTCATAGCTTTAAGCATGATTACATACGTATATGATCATGAAGTAGAGAACAAAACAAATAAATAACACAACATTAAAAACCGAAAAGCAGGAAAGAAACTAAGAACACGAGGAATGAAGTCCACCTGGGTAGACGGGTGGGTGGCGCCCTCTTGAGGTCCAATGGTGCTCTTTGAGCTCCTCTATGTCTCTTCCTTTTTTTTTTTTTTTTTTTTTTTTTAATTAATTTTGGTATTACTGTTTCTACCCTTAGTTGCTTCTAATAACTGTGTGGAAGAAAATGTAACCCCTGAGGTATCTCAGGGATCTCTTGATTTGCAGTCCAATGTTCTACCACTGAGCTATGACGGCTTTATATGAGTCTTTCCATCTCCCAAGACTCGGAGGTGGAAGCTTTTGTATTCCCTTCTTTTTCTTATAAGCAAAATAAATAAAAAAAAAAAAACGAAAAGCAAAAAAAAAAAACTATGCTTTATACCACACCCAAACTTAAAATGTTTAAAAAAAAAAAAGCAGAGAAGAAAGAAAGAGAAGAAGAAGAAGAAAGATGGATTGGTGAGTGAGGGGAGATGGATTCAGCTATAAGGGTGGGAGTGCTGGGAAAGCAGAAGTTGAATATTGTAAAAGGTTAGCGGGTGGGGTGTATGGGGTAAGAGTGCGATTGATGTATGGTGGTGAATGAAAAAAGACAGGGAATGACCATGAATGGAGAGATAGAGGGCGAGGTAGGTGGGGATCCTGAGGTCACAGATCCTGACGGGTTGTCAAGGAATTTCCATCGTCTGCACGAAATAGGGCATGCTAAATGCACTTTGGCACACCATTTGGCGTTTTAAACGCCATTAGGTGACATTCTGGGCGTTCAAACGCCATGTAAAGCATTGTTCTGGCGTTTGACACGCCGAGTTTTCTGCTTGTGACTGGCGATTCAGGCCAGTTTTCTCTCTGGGCACAGATTCCTGGGTTCTTCCTCCAGGATGTGCTTTTTTTTGGCGTTCAACGCCAGATCATTGCTCTGTTCTGGTGTTGATCGCCAGCCAGATGCATCTCACTGGCGTGTTTGAACGCCAGCCTGTGCGCCCATCCAGGGTGTGTTTTTTTTTCTTTTCTCTGCTGTTTTGATTCTATTTTAATTTTTATGATTTTTCGGATTTTTTTTTTTTTTTTTTTTTTTTTTTCTAAATAAACACAAAATAACAATAAAATAAAAATTTAGATAAATAAAATTGGGTGTCCTCCCAACAAAATCCAAGCGCTTCTTTAATGTCAATAGCCTTGACAGTGGCTCTCATGGAGCTAAAAGGTGATCAGGTCAATACTGCACTGCGACTTATCATTCTAGGTCCGCGATGGCGTAGCCGTACCCAACGCTACCTAGCTAGAGATTATGGACTGGGTGCGTGACACCAAACTTGGATGATTGCATGTATGGCCTATACAACATGCGTGCCCATAAACTTATGTGAGTCTCTATTGACTGTTCTGTGGGCTTTCTTTTGACTCTGAACCTAGAGATGAAGCTCGCTGACCTTCCCATGTTACTCTCTTTGTAGTCACAGACGGGCGTCATGGCGCTGTGCCTTATATATACACTAAGGTGGAGCCCTCTCTTCAATTCTGATAAAGAGACTTATACTCACCTCTGTTGACATCTATCACAGCTTCTGCTTGTGGCTAGACAAGGCTTTGGCTCCAAGGATGACTTGTTCTTTTTTTTTACAATCATCCTCTTCCTTCCTAGGTCTAATATTATGAATTCAGCAGGGATTTAAAGGCCTTTAACCTTTCACGGTCAACACGATTTCACTCTCACCTATTCGCGATAAGCTACCGGTCTCATCCATGATCTTGCTCAGCTCAGATCAGACATTGTCTTCCAATTGACCGAACAAGGCATAGGTGCTGTATACCTTCAACTTGCATCCTCCCTAGCTTTCTCCTAGAATTTATATGAAGTCAGTCCGGCATATAAGATTTATCCCTGACCCCCAGATCACATAGAGCTCTTTTTAAAGGTCATGGTACCTACTGTACAAGGTATTAAGAACTTAGCCAAGATCTTTGTTTCTTTTTGAGGTTAGATTTTCTGAATCCACAGATATCTAGTCACTAATAAGCAAGGGGGGTTCACTTTCCCAAGTCTGATTACCAAACAACTTGGCATCAGCTTCATGATAGTCCTATATTGAGCAACTTGCTCCCCATTTTACATCTTCTCCTCTTCAGAGGGAAGAATGAGTCTTCATCGGAGCTCATGAATGGCAAGAGGAGATTTAATGGAATCTTTATTGTCTCTATATGAGCCTCAGTATTCTTTTGGATCCTCTAATAGGAAACTCCTTCTTGCTTTGAGGGACGTACCCAGGAGGGTTTCCTCACTAGGATTTTCGTCCTTCCCCTCCCTTGTAGGTGCATTCGGCCATTATTATCACATCAATGGCCTGCCATCTACCTTTGGATTTTCTTCTGTATTGCCTGGGCGGAGAATACTGGAGGAGTTTCAATAAACTTCTTACTCAGCTGTGCCCACTTTGTTGCCTCCAGATTTCTTTGAGAGGAGGATCTTGTTCATTCATGAAAACTGAAAGTGGCCTTTGACAGATCATAGACTAGATTGGCTAAATTAGAAGTGTTTTTGTTCAGAATTCTCTGTCTGGTGCTGAGGAAGATGATGATATGGCTTGCTATTGCCTTAGCTCATTGCGTCCCTATACAATTCCACCATTGTGAAAGCCTTGTTGAGGCTTTTGTTGATCCATCCCCATGAGAAATTGGTATGATTTCTCCATGAGAGATTATATGTGTTTCCATAAGGTTCACCCATGTAATTAACCTCTGCCATGGCCGGGTTCTCAGGAATCGATAAGTTTCTTCAGAAGCTGCCTCTTAGTACTGTTGGATGCATTTTTGCCATCCATTCAGATTTTAGAGAGATCATGTGGACCTGTGAGTCAACACTTTGTTTCTTGAGCCGAATAGGCATTCAGGCATCAATTTCAAGAACTCCCTACTTCTTTCTGAGGTACCCCATTATTCACTGAATTTCTCTTCTCAGAGGTTCTACGATGAATTGGTTGTATGCAACCATGTCAATGATTTCTTGAGCCTCTTCAGGCGGTTTCTTCAGGTGAATAGATCCACCTTGCAGAATGTTCCAGTGACATTTTCGAAAATTCAGACGAGACTTCATAAGTAGGAATATATCTAATTATTTGTCATTCTGACAAACATTGTCAGATGGACATTCTTTTGGTTAGCTTGTTTGTATCTTTCCCAAGTCTCATAGAGGGATTCACCATTTTTTTTTTATTTTTTTTTGTTTGAAGGTTTGTACATCCACTCTCAGCTTGCTCAGCTGTTGAGGAGGAAAGAATTTATCCAAGAAGGCTGTGACCAGCTTATCTCAGGAGTCCAGGCTATCCTTAGGTTTTGAATCCAACCATATTCTAGCTCTGTCTTTCACAACAAAAGGAAAAGCGATGAGTTCTTTATAGACTTCAGGATTCACTCCATTCGTCTTAACAGTCTCAAGATCTGCAAGAACTCAGTTTAATAAGAACTTAAAAGGATCTTCAGATGGAAGCCCATAAAACTGGCAATTTTTGCCATTAAGCCAACTAGCTGAGGTTTCAGCTCAAAGTAGTTGGCTCCAATGGCAGGAATGGAGATCCTTCTTCCATCAAATTTGACGTTGGCTTTGTTTGAAGTCACCAAGCCAATTTCTCCTGCATTATTTGATTATTTTCGCTTTGCGCATCTCCTTCTCTTTTCTAAAAATTTTTTTTATTTATACTTTTCCTTAAATAATTTAAGTTTAAGCTTCTTTAATTTCCTTCTCAGAGTCCTTTCAGGTTCTGGCATCATTTCAACAAGAGTGCCTTTTTTCCCTGTTCCTTGCTTATATGAAAGAGAAGAAAACAAAAAAGAAAGAGGAATCCTCTATGTCACAGTATAGAGATTCCTTTATGGTAGTAGAAGAAGAAGCAGGGAGTGTTTGGCTTAGAAGAAGGATGAAGAAGATGGGGTTCGGATTTTTAGATGAAAAAAAAAAAAAAAAAAAAAAAAATAGTAATTAAATAATTAATAGAATAAAAAAAAGATGGAGGAGAGAATTTCGAAAATAACATTTGAAAAAGGGGTTAGTAATTTCGAAATAATTATGACAGACAAGATTAAGATTAAAATTAAAAATTTAAAGACAAAAAGAATTTTTGAAAAAGAGATTGTGCAGAGCATGATATATTTTTACCGAAATTATTTAGAGACTGGAGAAGTAGTTAGGTGGGTTTTGAAAAATATAAAAAAAAACAGAACACAATACGTTTTTCGTTAGTTGCATTTGAATGAAGGAATTTGAAATTCAAAATTGAAAATGAAGCATTTTTCAGAAAAATAAAAAATTTGGAAAGATATTTTTGAATTAAAAAAAAAAAAAAAAAAAAAAAAAAAAAAAAAAAAAGATCAATTAAAACTGATAAAAAGATTTAAATTCAACAAATTTTGAAAATCTGTTTCACTTTTCAACTTAACAAAGAAAACTACAAGATAAGAGTTTTAGAATTTGAAGATTGAACCTTTCTTAACAAGAAAAAGTATACAAACTTCAAATTTTGAGACCCAATCACATTAATGTTTAGTATTAATTCAATTAAAAAAAAAATTTTATATAAAGATAAGAAAAAGATTTTGAAAATATTTTTTGAAATAAGATTTTTTTGAAATTTTCGGAAAAATAGAAAAAAAAATGAAAAAGATATGATTCTGAAAAATATTTTTGAAAAGGATAGATTTTTAAAATTGAAATTTTGACTTGACTTTGTGAGAAACAAACTAATTTTTTAAAAATTTTTGACCAAGTCAACCCCAAATTTCGAATTTGAAGAGATTGGAAATAAGGAAAAGATATTTTTTTGATTTTTCGAATTTTTAAAGAAAAAACACTAAAAAATGACCCAAAAACATGAAAATTTTTTGGATCAAATCAAGACACAAGGAGGCATGCAAGTATGCTTTCCCCCCATGAATGTCAAGATTAACACCAAGAACATTTTGATAAGATCATGCTAATGAACATCAAGAAATCAATAATTTTGAAAAATTTTTTTTGATGCATAAGTAAAACATGCAAGACACCAACTTAAAAATAATTTTAGTAATGCATGAAAAGTATGAATGCAAAGATGCCACATGAAAAACAAACAACCAACACAAAACAAGAAAACATCAAGATCAAACAAGAGCGCACTTATTCAAGAACAACTTGAAATCATGAAGAACACATTCATAGAGATGATGCATGGAGATTTTCGACAAAAAAATTGCAAGAAAAATTTTTAAAAAAAAAAAAAAAAAAAAAACTTTAAAATTAACACAAGATCAAACAAGAAACAGCAAAATATTTTTGATTTTTATTGCTTTTCTAATTTTTTTTGTATTTTTTATTTCTAATTTTTTTCGAAAAAAACATGGTTAGAAAAACGTAAAAAGATACAGAAAAATTTTGAAAAAGATTTTTGAAAAGAAAATTATCCTAATACTGAGCAACAAAGAGACCGTTCAGTTGTCCATATCTCGAACAATCCCCAGCAGGCTAACGGCGCCAAAAACTTACGTGGACGAAATTGTGATCAATCAATTTAGTATTCTTGTGTTGTATGGGATCCTTATTATGGCACTTATGGTGTGGACACAACTCCCGTAACTACCAGCAAGTGCATGTACTGGGTCGTTCAAGAAGTAATACCTTACGTGAGTAAGGGTCGAGCCCACAGAGATTGGTTGGTATGAAGCAGACTATGGTCATTTTGTAAATCCCAGTCAGGAGGATTCATTAAAATTTATGGAATTTAGAAAATTCAAACTATTTTAAATAAACAAAATAAACAGAAAATAAAAAAAAATCGATAAAACTTCATTACAATCAATAGTGGAAATTTCAGTATAGGCTATGGAGTGTTGTGCTCCTCTTGAATTACTACTTTCTTTACATCATACTATCCTTCTCTTACTCCTTTCCATGGCAAGCTTTATTGTAGGGCATCACGTTGTCATGCGCTACCATCCATCCTCTCAGTGAAAACGTTCCTATTGCTCTTGTCACAGCACGGGCTAATCATACCTGTCGCGTTCTCAATCAGGTTGGAAATAGAATCCCTTGATTCTTTGCGCTTGTCATTCAGCGCCCAGCCTTCAGGACGTTGAAGCTCGTTCACAGTCATTCAATCTCAGAATCCTACTCGACAATACCACAGACAAGTTTAGACGTTCCGGGACTCGTCTCATGAATCCGCCATCTATCTTAGCTTATACCACGGAAATTCTGATTATATGTGGGATCTAAGAGTTATGCGCCCGGCCTAAGTAGAACGGAAGTGGTTGTCGAATCACGCGCGTTCATGGATGAGAATGATGATGAGTGTCGCTAACGGATCATCACATTCATTCAAGTTGAAAGTGCAACGTATATCTGGAATAAGAATAAACGAGAATGAATAGGAAAGTAATTAGTAATTGTATTTGAACTTGAGGACAGCAGAGCTCCACACCCCTAATCTATGGGTGCAGAATACTCACCGTTGAAAATACATAGGAAGGTTCAGGCCATGGCCGAATGGCCAGGCCCCCAAAAGTGATCACAGGATTTCAAATAAATGCAGAATATGATGAATATGATAGTAAAATAGTTGTATTTATAATAAACTAGCTCCTAGTGTTTACATGAGGTAAGTAATGTGCATAAAATCCACTTCGGGGCTCACTGGTGTATGTTTGGGCTGAGCTTGATCTATCCACGAGCTGAGGCTTTTTGGAGTTGAACCTCCAATTATAACGTGTTTCGGCGTTCAACTCTGGATTCATTTACGGTGTTTCTGCGCATTTAACTCCAGACAGCAGCATGTACTTGGCTGTTCAACGCCCAAGTTACAGTCCATCAAAGTTCCGAATAAAGTATATATTTGGACATTATATATTTCTGAAAAGCCTGGAATGTCTACTTTCCAATCGCCGTTGAGAGCGCGTCCATCTTTGAGTTCTGTCAGCATCCAGAAAAAAAAACCATTTCGAGTGGCGGGAGGTCAGATTGTTCACAACTAGCATCAGCAGTCCTTTCAGCCTTTTTAGATTGCTTAAGTTCCCTCAATTTCACCAGAATTTTACCTGACAGAATCACAGAAAAACACCACAAAACTCATAGCTAAAAGTCCAGGAAATTTGAATTTGACATAAAACTATGAAAACATCCCAATAAAAAAAATTAGCTTCAAACTTACTAAAACTATCTAACAACAATGCCAAGAAAAGCGTATAAATTATCACGCTCATCACCTCCCTGCTCATTAGTGGAACTAGATCAATCTCAGGTTCTAGCAAACCTTTACCTCAAAAGACGACAAGATCCATGGAGAATTCTTAATACCCTGTACCCATAGGCACCATAGCCTTTGAAAAGGGCTCTGCTGTGTGAACCTGGGAGACGTTAAGCATTAAATCTTATGCCAGTCTCTGTAATGCAGAAGCTGCGGATCATCGAGGTACAGCCTGCCATACTTCATTTCAATTGGCAGACAAGTCAGTTAAGATAGCTTATGATGGTAGTAGAGACTGTTAGTATAGGTTGAAGGCCTGTTATATCCTGTACTGTTTCATAATCTTAGTACACTAGGAAGGGAGGAGGATGAATGCATCATCCTTGGGAGAGACACTAGTCAAGCAACAGTAGAAGCTTGTATAGATGTTAACAAAGGAGAATCTGTCCTCTCGAATTAATATGGGGGCACTACCCTTTGTGTTAAGGCTCAAGAGGATCTTGTTCTGTTAACAATGGGATGAAGGCATTGAAAAAACTTCTCTTCAATACAGAGTTTCAACAACCAAAGCCCCCCACAATCAAACTCTTAAGTGTGTCCTGGTTGAGGGGCCACAGCCAAACTTTCTAAGTTTTGGTGTTTGGGAAGTCCTTACAACATTGACCTGATCACCTTTTGGCTCCAATGAGACCCACCTGTCAAGCTTATTGACATGTAAGAAGCACTTATTGGGAGGCAACTAATTTATTTGATCTAATTTATTTCATTGTTTCTTATTGTTTTCTTATTTTTTTTTGTTTTGTCTGATATGTGAGCACGAAACAAATAATATATAAAATTAAAAATAGAATCAAAAATGACGCAGAAGAAAATCCCACACCTTGAGGAAGAAACTTACTGGCGTTTAAACACCAGTAAGGAGCATCTGGCTGGCGTTCAACGCCAGAAACAGAGCAATTGACTCTGGCGCCACGTTGAATGCCAGAAAAACAAGCAACATCCTGGTGTTCTCATGATGTCAGGACATCACACTGAGGACGAACTGGCGGCTTGAACGCCAGAACAAGCATGGAACTGGCGTTCAACGCCAGAAACATGCTGCAATTGTGGCGTTGAACGCCCAAAACAAGCATCACTTCGGCGTTTTTAAACACCAGAAGCGCATGAAAAGGCATTTTACACCCCTAATTAGTGCAGGTGATTAAATCCTTTGACACTCAGGATCTGTGGACCCCACAGATCATCTACAGGATCTGTGGACCCCCAGGATTCCTATCCTACCTTCAACTTCAACCCTCTCTTCTTCTTTCTCACATTCACCCTCTCTCCCTCATAACACTCTTCCCCAAAAACCCTTCACCAATCACCTCAATCTCTTTCCCCATTACCACCTTCAACCACTCTTCACATCCAATCCACCCTTCCCCATGAACCTCACCTACCTTGCAAAACTAAAAATTTACTTCCCACCAACCCCATCCCAATATGCCGAACCTGTAACCCCTCTCCCTCCACGTATATAAAACCCCTCCATTCTTTTTCATTTTCACACAACACAACCCCTTCTCTACCCTTGGCCGAATTACACCTCCCCCTCACTTCCTCCATTTTTCTCTTCTTCTTCTTCTTTCTTCTTCCTCTTGCTACCAGCAGGGCGAACAATTTTTTAAGTTTTTTTTTTTTTGGGTAAAATTTTGTTTTTCATTAACATTAATGGCACCTAAAGCCGAAGAGAAGACCTCTAGAAAGGAAAAAGGGAAGACAACAAGCTTCCACCTCTCGAGTTATTGGGAGTGGAGAGATTCATCTCCAAGCCATCAAGGACCACTTCTATATGATGTTTGTGGCTAAGAAGGAAGGTGATCCCTGAGTGGTCCCTTTCAAGCCTCAAGAAAAATGAGATTTTCGAAGATCCTACTGAGATCCCAAAGAAGAAGTTAGAAGTTCTGACCAAACCCATTCAACAAATCAGAATCTTGATGGTTCAAGAGTTCTATCCAATGCGATGTCACTAGGAACCAGATCAAAGTATGAACCCAAATCCAAAAACTATTACAATGGTTCGGGGAAATACTTAGATTTTAGTCCAGAAAAGATGAGGTTGGCATCAACTTGCCATGATGCAAGGAGATGCACAACCCTACACAAGAAGGGTCAACTTTATCAAAGTTGGACAAAGTCTTTATGGACATATGTGTTGGAAGGAGCTCAATGGGAAAAGAGACTCCAAAGGCAAGTCGGTCAATTAAAGAAAGACATACCTCAAGCTGTGGCTAAAGGATGGTTGGAGTTCATCAACGCTCCATCATCCCACTAGCAACGATCTAAGTTACTTGGATCGGGCCTCATGATTCATAGCATCATGAATGGAGAGGAAGTAGAAGTTCATGAAGTATCTCCCTTGAATTCTACAAAATAGCCGAAAAGCCCTTCTACCTTGGCAAGGCAGCTTTTCTTCATCTTTATTGCC
Organism: Arachis monticola; assembly: GCA_003063285.2. NCBI lineage: Eukaryota > Viridiplantae > Streptophyta > Magnoliopsida > Fabales > Fabaceae > Arachis > Arachis monticola. Next base: position 25,135 of record QBTX01001968.1, read on the forward strand.
ATCTATGTTACTCAGCTGGAGTCATACATAGAAGGAGACACCCCATTGAGAGGACAAAGCCCATCACTAAGAAAAGGATGGAGCAAAAAGAGAGCCCACTCATGGAACCCAAGAGACGCATGAGGAAGTTCATCACCAAGAAATCTCGGAGAATGCCTCAAAGGGATGCACTTTCCTCCCACAACTATTGGGAACAACTCAACACTTCTTAGAAGATTTTGAGTTACAATATGGATCAATTAAGGGTGAACATCAAGAACACTCCATCATTCCATGAATTATGAGAAGATCAAAGAGTAATGAGGGAGAGCAACAAAGGCAAGGAAGAGACATAGAAGAAACTCAAGGACATCATTGGTTCCTCAAGAAGAAAGCGCAATCATCACTAAGGTGGACTCATTCCTTGTTCTTATTTTTTTCTGTTTTTTTCGGTTTTTTTTATGCTTTTATGTTTGTTTATGTTTTGTGTCTATTACATGATCATTGGTAGTAGTAACTATGTCTTAAGGCTATGAATAATTCCATAAATCCTTCATCTCTCTTAAATGAAAAATGTTTCTAATTCAAAAGAGCAAGAAGTACATGAATTTCAAAATTATCCTTGAATTTAGTTTAATTAATTTGTTTTTTTTTTTGTACTTTTTTGTTTTCTGAATGAATGCTTGAACAGTGCATATTTTGATCTTGTTGTTTAAATTGTTAAAATTTAAAAAAAAAAAATGAACAAAGAGAAATGCTATTATAATCTGAAAAATCATGAAAAATTGATTCTTGAAGCAAGAAAAACAGTGAAAAAGAAAAAAAAAAAAAAAAAAAATTTGAAATTAGAAAGAAAAAGAAAAAAAAGCAAGCAGAAAAAGCCAATAGCCCTTAAAACAAAAAGGCAAGGGTAAAAAGGATCCAAGGCTTGTGAGCAATCATGGATAGGAGGGCCCAAGAAATTAAACTCAGGCCTAAGCGCTCAAATCAAGCTGTCCCTGAACCATGTGATTGTGGTATGCAGGTCCAAGTGAAAAGCTGAGACTGAGGTTGGTTAAAGTCGTGATCAAAGCAAAAAGAGTGTGCTTAAGAGCTCTGGACACCTCTAACTAAGGGAACTATAGCAAAGCTGTAGTCACAATCTGAAAAGGTTCACCAGTTGTGTTCTGTGGCATGTATGTATCCGGTCGGTAATACTGGAAAACAGAGGCTTAGGGCGACGGCCAAAGACTCATAAAAGTAGCATTGTGTCAAGAATCAACACTTAACTAGGGAATCAATAACACTATCTGAATTCTAAGTTCCTATAGATGCAATCATTCTAAACTTCAAAGGAGAAAGTAGAGGATGCCAAAAACTGTTCAAAAGCAAAAAGCTACAAGTCCCGCTCATCTACATTAGAATTAATATTTCATTGATATTTTAGAAATTAGAAATATTCTCTTCTTTTTTATCCTAATTGATTTTCAGTTTGCTTGGGGACAAGCAACATTTAAGTTGTGGTGTTGTGATGAGCGGATAATTTATATACGCTTTTTTAGCATTGTTTTTATGATAGTTTTATAGGATCTAGCTATTTTGGATGTTTTTCATTAGTTTTTATGCTAAATTCACATTTCTGGACTTTACTATGAGTTTTGTGTGTTTTTCTGTGATTTCAGGTAATTTCTGGCTGAAATGTGGGGACCTGAGCAAAATCTTATAGAAGGCTAACAAAGGACTGCTGATGCTGTTTGAGATTCTTGACCTCCCTGCTCTCGAATTGAATTTTCTGAAGCTACAAAAATCTAATGCGCGCTCTCACAGCACTTTGGAAAGAGACATCCAGAGCTTTCCAACAATATATATATAAAGTCTATTACTTTATTTGAGAATTAGACGACGTAAACTGCCCTCAACCAGTTCCATGCTCATTTGGGTCAAACGCAGAAACACATCACGAACCAGAGTTGAACGCCAAAAAACACGTACAACTTGGTGTTCAACTCCAAAAGAAACCTCTGCCAACGTGAAAGCTCAAGCTCAGCCCAGTACACACCAAGTGGGCCCCGGAAGTGGATATTCTGCTTAATTACTTACTTTATTTAAACCCTAGTAGCTAGTATAGTATAAATATGACTTTTTTTTTTTTAACTATTGTATTCAGTGTCTTTGTTATATTATCTTTTGACCATTTTGGTCTTTGATAGTTTAGGGGGCTGGCATTCGGCCATGCCTGAACCCTTCATCACTTATGTATTTTCAACGGTTGGAGTTCTTACACACCATAGATTAAGGTGTGGAGCTCTGCTGTACCTCAAGTTTTAAAGCAATTACTACTATTTCTATTCAATTCAGCTATTCCTGTTCTTAAGATATTCGTTGCACTTTATCATGATGAATGTGGTGATCCGTGACACTCATCATCATTTTCACCTAATGAACGCGTGCTGAAAACCACTTCCGTTCTATTTTTGACCGGGCATATCTTTGGGATTCCTTAATCAGATTCTCGTGGTATAAGCTAGATTGATGGTGGCATTCATGAGAATCTGAGAAAGTCTAAAACTTGTCTGTAGTATTCTGAGTAGGATTTAGGATTGAATGACTGTGACGAGCTTCAAACTCCGCGATTGTTGGGCGTGATGTACAAGCGCAAAAGAATCAAGGGATTCTATTCCACATGATCGAGAACCGACAGATGATTAGCCGTGCCGTGACAGAGCATTTGACCTTTTCACTGAAGGATGGGATGTTGCCATTGACAACGGTGAATCCCTACGTACAGCTTGCCATGGAAAAGGAACAAGAAGGATTGAAGGAAGCAGTAGGAAAGCCAGAGATCCAACAGGGACAAGCATCTCCATACTTTATCTGAAATTCCCACCATTAATTACATGAGTAACTCTATCTTTATTTCTTCTTTATTTTCATTCGAAAAACTCCATAACAATTTTACTATCCGCACTAACT
>QBTX01001969.1:0-28060 GCA_003063285.2 Arachis monticola
TCGCGAGTGTTTTTGGCTCAGGAGTTTTGTTCCAATATATTCTGTCATCATGTGGACTGATTGATCATAAGATAGCTCCAACTGTCCTGTTTGAAGATAATACAGCATGCATTACTCAACTTAAGGGTGGATACATAAAGGTGATAGAACAAAGCATATTTCTCCCAAATTCTTCACTCATGATCTTCAAAACCAAGGGACAATTGATGTCCAACAATCCACTCAAGTGACAATCTGGCAGATTTATTTACAAAATCACATCCAAAATCCTCCTTTGAAGGATTGGTACATGAGATTGGGATGCGCCGATTTCGAGACATTAAATGATGTCAGCAAGAGGGGGAGACTGTACTCTTTTTTCCTTGGTCAGGTTTTTTTTCCCATTGGATTTTTCTTGACAAGGTTTTTAATGAGGCAGTCCCCATCACAAGGATATTGTACTCTTTTTCCTTCACTAAGGTTTTTTCCACAGGGTTTTTCTTAGTAAGGTTTTAATGAGGCAATAATCCTAAATGGTCATCCAAGGGGGAGTGTTGTGATAAGAACAAGCAACGTGGACTCACATTTTCAAAGAGAGAATGAATATTAAATGCATGTTAAAAATAAAGACTCCATGCATGTATAAATAGGGGTATGGTACGAGACTTTTTACATACAACAATAATAAACAAATACTCTCTCTTTTCTTTCTTACACTACAAAGCAATATAAATTTTTTTTCTTTCTTTTACTATAAACAAATGCAATTCTCTCTCTCTTTTTCTTCTTTTTATTTTTAATACTTCTTTCTATCTTTTATATATATTTAGGCAATTTTCAATTCTCTCTTTTACTTTTTATACTATTTTCTATCTTAGATATATTAACAATATAACATATAATATTATTATATATACAAATCATTATTAGCTAATTATTTTAAGGTTAGAGTCTTATATTAATACATCTTTATTTTATATATTTTTTATTTATTTCACAATAATCTCGTATATTATCTATTCTTGTCTATTGGTGGTACCCTTTCAACGAAATCAATGAAGGTTACATGTTCAACGATTCGACGGACTCTTAACATTTGGATTATTTAATAATTTTATAATAAAATGTCAATTTTATGAGATTAAATGAATGGTTGCTTAAATTTTGTTTAAATTATTGTTTGGTAATAATTGTTAATTTTTAAATTATTTATTTTTATATCTTTTAAATTAATATTAATTTTTAACCTTTTATAGTAAGTAAATACTATCTTTTAAACACTATAGTATTTACTTAATAAAATATATTTTTTAAATTTTCTAATAATTATTAGTAGTCTTTAGCACTACAACAATATAGACTATTTTTTTAGGATTATTATGTGTCAAAAAAATTAAAATTCATCAAAAAAAAAATTGACACTATTTTAACTGTGAAAATATGTTAATAAAAGTTTTGTCAAAATAGGGTATTTTTGACATATAAGTAATTGTAAAAAAAAAGTTTAAATCTTTTTTTTAAATTTAGCCGTTAAAAATATTTGTTAGAAAATTTTTGAGAATATATTTTTGTAATACTTATTAATCGTCAAAAATACTATTTATTTTGACACTTATTGACTATAAAAAATTCTCAACAAAATTTTTTAACAAAGAATAGATGAGATCTTGAAACTGAAAAATAAACTGAGATTTTGAAGATGAAGAATGAGTAATATGATCCTAAATTGAGAGTCGTATGATGCCAAAATTGACGGAGCTCAACGAAGAAAAAGAATAATGGAGTAAGTTGAAAATAAATAAGTGTCAAAATTGAAGAGTAATTTTCTACAATAAAATTATCAAAAAAACATAGAAAATTTGACATTTGTGATATTTGTCAAAATATATATTAATTTTTATACTTAACTATGACCGTTAAAAAATCATGTTAAAATAGCTTTTTTTCTTGTAGTGTAGTTTTTTAATTATAAATTAATATTTTATATAATTTTTTTTTTTTTTTTTTTTTAATTAAAAAAAATAAATTATTATTTTTATTCATCTATTATATTTATTAACAATTAAAAATAAATAATAACAACAAAATAGATCGTCCATTATTCATGACATCCATAAATATTTTAACAACGCAAATCAATGAATTTTTTACCCCTTAATCCATTATATCAATAAAAATTAGGAAAATCGTATTTGTTGGTAATTCAATCAATTGGACGTATTACACAATCACAGTAGAAATAAGTTTTCTTAAAATTCAATCGATTGATAGTGTAACACAATCGATTGAATTTTTGTAAGTCAATATGGGTTTTTTTCAAAATTCAGTCGATTGGAATTGTTACATAATCAATTGAATTGTGCTATAGAATGTGAGTTTTTTTTTTATTCAATCGATTGATCGTGTTATCCAACTAAAAGTAATATGAGTTTTTTCACAATTCAATCGATTGAATTGTGTATGTGCTATACGCCATTCTAAATTTTTCTCTTCTTTTTATAAATTATTATTTATTATTCATCATCTTTATCTTTAAAATTCTATCTTTAATTTTTTAAATTTTTATTTTGATTTAGATACTCTAATCTTATCTTTTTCAATACTAAAATTGTTAATTTGGTGAATAATCTATCATCAATTTATTTTTTAACTACCCAATTCTATAATGTAATCATTATCAATCTTTTTTATTATCAATTTTTTTATTATTTTTGTTCCTTATTTATCCATCTCCTTAATATCCAATTTTTCTTCATCATTTATCCAGCTCCTTGGTGGACGAAATTGTGACCCTCTTTGTATTTGCATGAGATTTATTTAATGGCTATTGATTATGTGTGGACACAACTCCGTTCAACTTAACCAGCAAGTGTACTGGGTCGTCCAAGTAATACCTTACGTGAGTAAGGGTCGATCCCACAGAGATTGTTGGTATGAAGCAAGCTATGGTCACCTTGTAAATCTCAGTCAGGCGGATTCAAGTATAATTGAATTATTGGTTTAAATTTGTTTAATGGAATAAATAGAAAATAAAGATAAATAAACTAAGATAGAAATACTTATGTAAATTAATGGTGGGAATTTCAGATAGGTGTATGGAGATGTTGTGCTCCTCTCGAATTTCTACTTTCTTATTACATTCATCCAATCCTTCTTACTCCTTTCCATGGCAAGCTGTATGTAGGCATCACCGTTGTCAATGGCTACATCCCATCCTCTCAGTGAAAATGATCCTATGCTCTGTCACAGCACGGCTAATCATCTGTCGGTTCTCAATCAGGGTGGAGTAGAATCCCTTGATTCTTTTGCGTCTGTCACTAACGCCCAGCCTTCAGGAGTTTGAAGCTCGTCACAGTCATTCAATCCCAGAATCCTACTCGGAATACCACAGACAAGGTTAGACTTTCCGGATTCTCATGAATGCCACCATCAATTCTAGCTTATACCACGAAGATTCTGTTGGGGAATCTAAGAGATATGCGCCCGGCCTAGAGTAGAACGGAAGTGGTTGTCAATCACGCGCGTTCATAGGTGAGAATGATGATGAGTGTCACGGATCATCACATTCATCAAAGTGTTGTGCAACATATATCTTGGAATAAGAATAAAAGAGAATTGAATAGAAAATAATAGTAATTGTATTGAAACTTGAGGTACAGCAGAGCTTCACACCTTAATCTATGGTGTGTAGAAACTCCACCGTTGAAAATACATAAGTGAAGGTTCAGGCATGGCCGAATGGCCAGCCCCCTGAATGATCAAAAGACCGAATGGTCAAAAGATGGCTAATACACTAGTAAAAAGTCTTATTTATACTAAACTAGCTACTAGGGTTTACATGAGTAAGTAATTGATGCATAAATCCACTTCCGAGGCCCACTTGGTGTATGATTGGGTTGAGCTTGATCTATCCACGAGCTGAGGCTTTTCTTGGAGTTGAACGCCAAGTTATAACGTGTTTTGGGCGTTCAACTCCAGATCATGACGTGTTTCTGGCGTTTAACTCCAGACAGCAGCATGTACTTGGCGTTCAACGCCAAGTTACATCATCAATTTCCAAATAAAGTATGGACTATTATATATTGCTGGAAAGATCTAGATGTCTAATTTCCAACGCCGTTGAGAGCGTGCCATTTGGAGTTCTTTAGCTCCAGAAAATCTATTTCGAGTGCAGGGAGGTCAGATTCCAACAGCATCAGCAGTCCTTTTTGTCAGCCTTTTTCAGAGTTTTGCTCAAGTCCCTCAATTTCAGCCAGAAATTACCTGAAATCACAAAAAAACACACAAACTCACAGTAAAGTCCAGAAATGTGAATTTAACAAAAAAATTAAAAAAACATCCCTGAGAGTAGCTTAAACTTACTAAAAACTACCTAAAAATAATGCAAAAAGCGTATAAATTATCCCTCTCATCACAACACCACAACTTAAATTGTTGCTTGTCCCCAAGCAACTGAAAATCAAATAGGATAAAAAGAAGGGAATATAACTATAAATTCCAGAATATCAATGAATATTAATTCTAATTAGATGAGCGGGACTTGTAGCTTTTTGCTTCTGAACAGTTTTGGCATCTCACTTTTTCCCTTGAAGTTTAGAATGATTGGCTTCTCTAGGATCTTAGAATTTCGGATAGTGTTATTGACTTTCCTAGTTAAGCATGTTGATTCTTGAACACAGCTACTTATGAGTCTTGGCCGTGGCCCTAAGCATTTTGTTTTCCAGTATTACCACCAGATACATAAATACCACAGACACATGACTGGGTGAACCTTTTCAGATTGTGACTCAGCTTTGCTAGAGTCCCCAGTTAGTGGTGTCCAGAGCTCTTAAGCACACTCTTTTTGCTTTGGATCACGACTTTAACCATTCAGTCTCAAGCTTTTCACTTGGACCTTCATGACACAAGCACATGGTTAGGGACAGCTTGGTTTAGCCGCTTAGGCCTGGATTTTATTTCCTTGGGCCCTCCTATCCATTGATGCTCAAAGCCTTGGATCCTTTTTACCCTTGCCTTTTGGTTTTAAGGGCTATTGTTTTTTCTGCTTGCTTTTTCTATTTTTTCTATTATTTTTTTTCGCCAATTATTTTTTTTCACAAGCTTTTGCTTTTTCACTGCTTTTTCTTGCTTCAAGAATCAATTTCATGATTTTTCAGATCATCAATAACATTTCTCTTTGTTCATCATTCTTTCAAGAGCCAATAGTTTTAACATTCATAAACAAACAAGATCAAAAATATGCACTGTTCAAGCATTCATTCAAAAAAAAAAAAGTATTGTCACCACATCAATATAATTAGACTAAATTCAAGGATAAAATTCGAAATTCATGTACTTCTTGTTCTTTTGAATTAAAACATTTTTCATTTAAGAGAGGTGGAGGATTAATGGATTTTATTCATAGCCTTAAGACATGGTTACTACATACTAATGATCATGAAGTAGAGACACAAAACATGGATAAACATACAACATAAAAACCGAAAAGCAGAAAGAAATAAGAACAAGGAATGAATCCACCTGAGTGAGGGTGGCGCCTTCTTGAAGGTCCAATGGTGCTTTTTGATCTCCTTTATGTCTCTTCCTTGCTTCTGTTGCATGATCCCTAGTAATTTTGGTGTTCTTATACTTAGTTGCCCAATAATTGTGTGGAGGACAATTTATCCCCTGAGGTATCTCAGGGATCTCTTGATTTGCAGTCAAATGTTCTACCACTGAGCTATAAACCCTTTACATGAGTCTTTCCATCTCCCATGACTCAGAGGTGGAAGCTTTTGTCTTCCCTTTTTTCTCTTCTTCTTTTTCTTTTTTCTTTTTTTGGATATCTCTGGCCTTAGGTGCCATTAATGGTTATGGAAAAGCAAAAAGCTATGCTTTTACCACACCAAACTTAGAAAATTGCTCGCCCTCGAGCAAGAGAAGAAAAAAAAGATGAAGAATAAGAAGAAGATATGGATGAGATTGAGGGATGTGTGTGTTCGGCTATATGGGTGGGATTGGGTGGGAAAGAGAATTTGAATTTTCAAGGTAGGTGGTGTATGGGGAAGAGTGGATAGATGTGGGTGGTAAATGAAAAACAGAAGGGATGACCATGAATGGAGAGAGGAGGGTGAGGTAGGTGGGGATCCTGTGGGGTTCACAGATCCTGAGGTGTCAAAGAATTCATCCCTGCACTAAATAGGCATGTAAAATGCTTTTGCACACCATTCTGGCATTAAACGCCGAGTGGTGCACATTCTGGGCGTTCAACGCCCACATGTAAACATGTTTCTGGTATTGAACGCCAGTTTCATGCTTGTTTACTGGCGTTCAGCGCCAGCTTTTCCTCTAGGCACATTCCTGGCGTTCAAGCACAGAATGTTGCTTGTTTCTGGCATTCAGCGCCAGGTTGATGCTCTGTTCTGGCGTTGAACGCCAGCCAGATGCTTCTTACTGGCGTTGAACGCCAGTCTGTGCTTCCTCCAGGGGTTGTGATTTTTCTTCTGCTATTTTTTGATCCTGTTTTTAATTTTTATATTTTTTTCGTGACTCCTCATGATCATGTACCTAATAAAACACAAAATAACAATAAAATAAAAACTAGATAAATAAAATTGGGTTGCCTCCCAACAAGCGCTTTTTTAATGTCAATAGCTTGACAGTGGCTCTCATGGAGCCACAAAGGTGATCAGGTCAATGTTGTATAGTCCCAACACCAAACTTAGAGTTTGGATATGGGGTCTTAACACCAAACTTAGAGTTTGGTTGTGGCCTCACAACACCAAACTTAGAGTTTGACTGTGGGGGCTCTTCTTGACTCTGAACTGAGAGAAGCTCTTCATGCTTACTCTCTTTTGTCACAGAGGGATGGCCATGTGCTTTAAACACACGGTAGACCCCATTCAATTGAAGGACTAATTCACCTCTGTTGACATCTATCACAGCTCCTTGCTGTAGCTAGGAAAGGTCTTCCAAGGATGATGCATTCATCCTCTTCCTTCCTAGTGTCTAAGGATTATGAAATCAGCAAGGATGTAAAGGCCTTCAATCTTTACTAACACATCCTCTACTATTCATAAGCTTGTCTCAATGACTTGTCTGCCAATTGTAATGAGAACAAGGCAGGTTGTACCTCAATGATCTTCAGCTTCTCCATTACAGAGAGTGGCATAAGATTTATCCCTGACCCTAGATCACATAGAGCCTTTTCAAAGGTCATGGTGCCTATGGTACAAGGTATTAAAAACTTGCCAGGATCTTGTTTCTTTTGAGGTAAAATTTTCTGAATCCAAGTTTCTAGTTCACTAATGAGCAAGGGAGGTTCACTTTCCCAAGTCTCATTACCAAACAACTTGGCATTCAACTTCATGATAGCTCCTAAATATTGAGCAACTTGCTCTCCAGTCACATCTTCATCCTCTTCAGAGGAAGAATAGTCTTCAGAGCTCATGAATGGTAGAAGGAGAATTAATGGAATCTCTATGGTCTCTATATGAACCTCAAATTCCTTTGGATCCTTAATAGGAAACTCCTTCTTGCTTGAGGGACGTCCCAGGAGGTCTTCCTCACTAGGATTTTCGTCCTCCTCCTCCCTTGTGCATTCGGCCATTTTGATTATATCAATGGCCTTGCACTCTCCTTTTGGATTCTCTTCTGTATTGCTTGGGAGAATACTGGGAGGAGTTTCAATGACTTTCTTACTCAGCTGGCCCACTTGTGCCTCCAGATTTCTGATGGAGGATCTTGTTTCACTCATGAAACTGAAAGTGGCCTTTGACAGATCAGAGACTAGATGGCTAAATTAGAAGTGTTTTGTTCAGAATTCTCTGTCTGTTGCTGAGAAGATGATGGATAGGCTTGCTATTGCTCAGCCTATTGCGTCCACCATTGTTAAAGCCTTGTTGAGGCTTTTGTTGATCCTTCCATGAGAAATTTGGATGATTTCTCCATGATGAGTTATAGGTGTTTCCATAAGGTTCACCCATGTAATTAACCTCTGCCATGGCAGGGTTCTCAGGATCATAAGCTTCTTCAGAAGCTGCCTCCTTAGTACTGTTGGATGCATGTTGCATCCATTCAGACTTTGAGAGATCATGTTGACTTGCTGAGTCAATACTTTGTTCTGAGCCAATATGGCACTCAGAGCATCAATTTCAATAACTCCTTTCTTCTGAGGTATCCCATTATTCACAGAATTCCTCTCAGAAATGTACATGAATTGGTTGTTTGCAACCATGTCAATGAGTTCTTGAGCCTCTTCAGGCGTTTTCTTTAGGTGAATAGATCCACCTGCAGAATGGTCCAATGACATTTTCGAAAATTCAGATAGACCATAATAGAATATATCTAAATGGTCCATTCTGAAAACATGTCAGATGGACAACTTTTGGTCAGCTGCTTGTATCTTTTCCAAGCTTCATAGAGGGATTCACCATCTTTTTGTTTGAAGGTTTGAACATCCACTCTCAGCTTGCTCAGCTTTTGAGGAGGAAATAATTTATCCAAGAAGGCATGACCAGCTTATCCCAGGAGTCCAGGCTATCCTTAGGTTGTGAATCCAACCATATTCTAGCTCTGTCTCTCACAGCAAAAGGGAAAAGCATGAGTCTGTAGACTTCAGGATCAACTCCATTCGTCTTTACAGTCTCACAGATCTGCAAGAACTCAGTTAAAAACTGATAAGGATCTTCAGATGGAAGTCCATAAAACTTGCAGTTTTGTTGCATTAAGGCAACTAACTGAGGTTTCAGCTCAAAGTTATTGGCTCCAATGGCAGGAATGGAGATGCTTCTTCCATCAAATTTGGACGTTGGCTTTGTGAAGTCACCAAGCATTCTCCTTGCATTATTATATATTTTCGGCTGCCATCTCCTTCCTCTTGTTCCTAATGTTCTGAAGAGTTACCTTTAGATTGTTGTAACTTGGCTTCTCTTAATTTTCTCTTCAGAGTCCTTTCAGGTTCTGGATCAATTTCAACAAGAGTGCCTTTATCCTTGTTCCTGCTCATATGAAAGAGAAGAAAACAAGAAAAGAAGAGGAATCCTCTATGTCACAGTATAGAGATTCCTTTATATTAGTAGAAAAAGAAAGGGGAGAAGAATGAAGAAGAGTGGGTTCGGATATTTAGATGGAGAGAGGTGAAGAGAAGTGTTAGTAATTAATAAATTAAATGGAACAAGAAAAGAGAGGGAGAATGTCAAAAATAATTTTAAAAAGGGTTAGTAATTTTCGAAAATTAAGGATAAAATATAATTAAAATTAAAATTTAAAACAAAAGAATTTTTGAAAAAGAGATGAGATATTTTCGAAAATTAGAGAAGGAAGAGTAGTTAGGTGGTTTTAAAAAGATAAGAATAAACAAAAAGTTAGTTAGTTGATTGAAAAAGATTTTAAATCAAATTTTGAAAAGATAAGAAGATAAGAAGTTAGATAGATATTTGAAATCAAATTTTGAAAAAGATAAAATTTTTGAAAAAGATATGATAAAAGATAAAAAGATTTAATTTAAAAATTTGAAATTACCTACTTCACTAACAAGAAACTACAAGATAAGATTCTAGAACTTAAAGATTGAACCTTTCTTAACAAGAAAGTAACAAACTTCAAATTTTTTAATCAATCACATTAATTATTAGTGAATTTTCGAAAATATGATATAAAGATAAGAAAAAGATTTTGAAAATATTTTGAAAAAGATTTTTGAAATTTTCGAAAAAGAGAAAAAATGAAAAAGATATAATTTTTTGAAAAAGATTTTGAAAAAGATAAGATTTTTAAAATTGAAAATTTGACTTGACCTTGTAAGAAACAACTAATTTTAAAAAATTTTTGACCAAGTCAACCCAAAATTTTCGAAAATTTGGAGAGAAAAAAGGAAAAGATATATTTTTTATTTTTGAATTTTTAATTATGAGAGAGAAAACACAAAATGACCCAAAACATGAAAATTTTGGATCAAAACACAAGATGCATGCAAGAACACTATGAATGTCAAGATGAACACCAAGAACACTTGAAGATCATGATGAACATCAAGAACATATTTTTGAAAATTTTTTATGCAAAGAAAACATGCAAGACACCAAACTTAGAAATCTTTAATGCATGGACTCTAACAAACGAAAAATGCACATGAAAAAACAACACAAACCAAACAAGAAAACATCAAGATCAAACAAGAAGACTTGTCAAGAACAACTTGAAGATCATGAAGAACACTTTGAATGCATGGATTTTCGAAAAATGCAAAAAAATTTTAAAAGCATGCAATTGACACCAAACTTAAAAATTGACTCAAGACTCAAACAAGAAACACAAAATATTTTTGGTTTTTTTTTGAATTTTTGATTTTTTTTGGATTTTTATTAATTAATTTTTTTTCGAAAATATTTTTGGAAAAACGAAAAAGAAAATAAAAATTTTGAAAAAGTTTTTGAAGAAAAATTACCTAATCTGAGCAACAAGATGAACCGTCAGTTGTCCATACTCGAACAATCAGGCAACGGCGCCAAAAACTTGGTGGACGAAACTGTGACCCTCTTTGTATTTGCATGACATTTATTTAATGGCTATTGATTATGTGTGGACACAACTCCGTTCAACTTAACCAGCAAGTGTACTGGGTCGTCCAAGTAATACCTTACGTGAGTAAGGGTCGATCCCACAGAGATTGTTGGTATGAAGCAAGCTATGGTCACCTTGTAAATCTCAGTCAGGCGGATTCAAGTATAATTGGATTATTGGTTTAAATTTGATTAATGGAATAAATAGAAAATAAAGATAAATAAACTAAGATAGAAATACTTATGTAAATTAATGGTGGGAATTTCAGATAGGCGTATGGAGATGTTGTGCTCCTCTCGAATTTCTACTTTCTTATTACATTCATCCAATCCTTCTTACTCCTTTCCATGACAAGCTGTATGTAGGGCATCACCGTTGTCAATGGCTACATCCCATCCTCTCAGTGAAAAGGGTCCTATGCTTTGTCACAGCATGGCTAATCATCTGTCGGTTCTCAATCAGGTTGGAGTAGAATCCCTTGATTCTTTTGCGTCTGTCACTAACGCCCAGCCTTCAGGAGTTTGAAGCTCGTCACAGTCATTCAATCCCAGAATCCTACTCGGAATACCACAGACAAGGTTAGACTTTCCGGATTCTCATGAATGCCGCCATCAATTCTAGCTTATACCACGAAGATTCTGTTGGAGAATCTAAGAGATATGCCCCCGGCCTAGAGTAGAAGGAAGTGGTTGTCAATCACGCGCGTTCATAGGTGAGAATGATGATGAGTGTCACGGATCATCACATTCATCAAAGTGTTGTGCAACGTATATCTTGGAATAAGAATAAAAGAGAATTGAATAGAAAAAATAGTAATTGTATTGAAACTTGAGGTACAGCAGAGCTTCACACCCTTAATCTATGGTGTGTAGAAACTCCACCGTTGAAAATACATAAGTGAAAGGTTCAGGCATGGCCGAATGGCCAGCCCCCATGAAGGTGATCAAAAGACCGAATGGTCAAAAGATGACTAATACACTAGTAAAAAGTCTTATTTATACTAAACTAGCTACTAGGGTTTACATGAGTAAGTAATTGATGCATAAATCCACTTCCGGGACCCACTTGGTGTATGTTTGGGTTGAGCTTGATCTATCCACGAGCTGAGGCTTTTCTTGGAGTTGAACGCCAAGTTATAATGTGTTTTGGGCGTTCAACTCCGGATCATGACGTGTTTCTGGCGTTTAACTCCAGACAGCAGCATGTACTTGGCGTTCAACGCCAAGTTACATAGTCAATTTCCAAATAAAGTATGAACTATCATATATTGCTGGAAAGCTCTGGATGTCTACTTTCCAACGCCCTTGAGAGCGCGCCATTTAGAGTTCTGTAGCTCCAGAAATTCCATTTCGAGTGCAGCGAGGTCAGATTCCAACAGCATCAACAGTCCTTTTTGTCAGCCTTTTTCAGAGTTTTGCTCAAGTCCCTCAATTTCAGCCAGAAAATACCTGAAATCACAGAAAAACACAAAACTCATAGTAAAGTCCAGAAATGTGAATTTAACATAAAAACTAATGAAAACATCCCTGAAAGTAGCTTAAACTTACTAAAAACTACCTAAAAACAATGCCAAAAAGCGTATAAATTATCCGCTCATCACTCCTTAATATCCAATTTTTGTTCATCGTTATGTGATCTTCACAGTTGTAGGAATCACAATCTATAGAGATTCAAAAATTTTTTCATTGTAGTAATCGATTAGTTTGTGAGACAGACTTTTTCATCTTACGTCTTTCAGAAAATAATCCATTATTTTGATTATAAAATTGAGGTTAGTAAATAAAATCTTTTATTATGCAATTCTTTATTTCGATTCTATTATTCATGAAATCGATTGTGTAATGAAAAAAATATGATTTTTTATCTTTTAGTAATTCGCATACTGGTGCACGAAATTGTAATCCAATATCAAAATCAAGATTTCTTATGACTTCGTACCACTAACCAGCAAGTGCACTGGGTCGTCCAAGTAATACCTTACATGAGTAAGGGTCGATCCCACGGAGATTATTGGTTTGAAGCAAGCTATGTTTTTTATTATTCTTAGTCAGGATATCAATTTAATTATCAGTTTGAATTTTTTAGAAAAATAAAAGAGCGTGAAATAATTACTTGTTGTGCAGTAATGGAGAATATGTTGGGGTTTTGGAGATGCTTTGTCTTCTAAATTCCTGTAATGTAATATTCAACTCAATGCAAAAGTGCAAAGTCCCTTCCACGGCAAGCTCTATGTAGGGTGTCACCGTTGTCAATGGCTACTTCCCATCCTCTCAGTGAAAATTGTCCAAATGCTCTGTCACAGCATGGCTAATCAGTTGTTGGTTCTCGATCATGTTGGAATAGAATCCATTGATTCTTTTGCATTTGTTATCACGCCCAACACTCGCGAGTTTGAAGCTCGTCACAGTCATCTAATCCCAGAATCCTACTCGGAATACCACAGACAAGGTTTAGACTTTCCGGATTCTCATGAATGCCGCCATCAATTCTAGCTTATACCACGAAGATTTTGGTTAAGGAATCTAAGAGATACTCATTCAATCTAATGTAGAATGGAGGTGGTTGTCCGACACACGTTCATGGATTGAGAAGGTGATGAGTGTCACAGATCATCACCTTCTCCATAGTTAAGCGCGAATGAACATCTTAGATAGGAACACGCATGTTTGAATGGAAAAACATAAATAATTGCATTAATTCATCGAGACGCTGCAGAGCTCCTCACCCCCAACAATGGAGTTTAAAGACTCATGCCGTCAAAGAGTATAAAATTTAGATCTAAAAATGTCATGAGATACAAAATAAGTCTCTAAAAGTTGTTTAAATACTAAACTAGTAACCTAGGTTTACACAGAATGAGTGAAGATGGATAGTGTAGAAATCCGCTTTTGGGGCCCACTTGGTGTGTGCTGGGGCTGAGACTTAAGCTTCTCACGTGCCTGGGATATTTCTGGAGTTGAACGCCAAGTTGTAACATGTTTCTGGTGTTCAACTCTGGTTCGTGACGTGTTTTTGGCGCTGGACGCCAGACTGCAACATGGAACTGGCGTTAAACGCCAGTTTACGTCATCTATCTTCGCGCAAAGTATGAACTATTATATATTGCTGGAAAGTCCTGGATGTCTACTTTCCAACCCAATTGAGAGCGCCAATTGGACTTCTGTAGCTCCAAAAATGCATTCCGAGTGTAGGAAGGTCAGAATTCAACAACATCAGCAGTCCTTTTTCAGCCTAAATCAGATTTTTGCTCAGCTCCCTCAATTTTAGCCAGAAAATACCTGAAATCACAGAAAAACAACAAACTCATAGTAAAGTCCAGAAATATAATTTTGGCTTAAAAACTAATAAAATTTATTAAAAACTAATAAAAACATGCTAAAATCTACATGAAAATCACCCTAAAAAGCGTATAAAATATCCGCTCATCACAACACCAAACTTAAACTGTTGCTTGTCCTCAAGCAACTAGATAAATAAAATAGGATGAAAAGAAATTAAGAAGCAATAATATTTCAGAGTTTTAAGTGGAGCTCAGATTCTTATTAGATGAGCGGGGCTAGTAGCTTTTTGACTTCTGAACAGTTTTGGCATCTCACTTTATCCTTTGAAATTCAGAATGATTGGCATCCATAGGAACTCAGAATTCAGAGAGTATTATTGATTCTCCTAGTGTAGTATGTTGATTCTTGAACACAATTACTTTATGAGTCTTGGCCGTGGCCCTAAGCACTTTGTTTTCCAGTATTACCACCAGATACATTGATGCCACAGACACATAATTGGTGAACCTTTTCAGATTGTAACTTAGCTTTGCTAAAGTCCCCAATTAGAGGTGTCCAGAGTTCTTAAGCACACTCTTTTGCCTTGGATCACGACTTTAACCACTCAGTCTCAAGCTTTTCACTTGGACCTGCATGCCACAAGCACATGGTTAGGGACAGCTTGATTTAGCCGCTTAGGCCTGAATTACTTCCTTGAGCCCTCCTATCCACTGATGCTCAAAGCATTGGATCCTTTTCACCCTTGCCTTTTGGTTTTAAGGGCTATTGGCTTTTTTTCTTTTTCTTGATCCAATGATTCCCTGTAATTTTTCTCTCTTTTTTTTCACTGCTTTTTCTTGCTTCAAGAATCAAATTCATGATTTTTCATATCATCAATAATATTTTTCGTGTTCCTTATTCTTTCAAGAGCCAACAATTTTAACATTCATGAAATTCAAGATAAAAAATATGCACTGTTCAAGCATTCATTCAGAAGACAAAAAGTATTGCCACCACATATAATTAATTACAATTTTTCTTATTAAGAACTCGAAAAATATAAATTACCTCTTTATTCTAAAAATCTACTATTTTATTCATGTTGATGATGATGAGAAAAATAAATTATAACTTAATTGAAAATAAAATCAAAATAGATATACTAATTACCACTACTCCTATATAACTTCTAAGGTAAATTCCTATAACAACAACTGTCTCAGAGTTAAAGCTAAAATTAGAACTTAACAACCTGTATTTTAGGAAGTGGATGTTCCTCTAGTCTGTGGGGTGCTTGGTCCTTCAAGAATTAATTTCTGACGCTTCAGTTCCCTTAAGTCACGCCCTTGCTCCTCTTGTTCCCTAAGCAATTTGCAAAGCATGCTATTTTGATTATTCTGTTCTTCCTTTATTTGGTCCATAGCTTCTTGCAACTTGGAAACAGATGCCTCAAGATGCTCCCAGTATTCAAATTGAGGGATTTCTGAGAGGAATTCATGTGCTCTCCTCTTGATGGGATCATCCTGCAACTGTTGTTTTTCCATTGATATTTTAGTGATTGGCCGCTCAACTGAGATATACTCAGTTATTCCCATCCTTACTCCAGCATCTTTGCAGAGCATAGAAATTAGGCTTGGATAAGCCAACTTGGCGTCTTTGGATTTCTTGTTTGCTATTATGTAGAGTTCACACGAAATTAACTGATGAACTTCTACTTCTTTTCCCAACATAATGTAGTGAATCATCACTTCTCTTTTAATAGTGACTTCAGAATGGTTGCTAGTGGGCAATATGGAACGCCCAATGAAGTCCATCCAGCCTCTGGCTACTGGTTTGAGATCTTCTCTCTTGAGTTGATTTGGGACACCCGTGGTGCTGGTGGCCACCTGGCTCCAGGGATGCATATATCCTCTAGAATCTTGTCCAGGCCCTTGTTTGTTCTCATCATTCTCCTATTAAAGGAGTCTGGGTCATCTTTCAGCTGAGGTAGCTTAAAGATCTCCCTGATTTTGTCAGGGTGGATGTGAACAATCTTTCCTCTGACCAAGGTCCGATAGTCATAGAGGGCAGTTCCAGATATTCTCTGCCTGTCTGTTTGTCACAGATTAGTATAGAACTCCTGAACCATATTCCTTCCCACTTTTGTTTCAGGATTAGCTAGGATTTCCCAGTTCTTGTTTCGAATTTGCTCTTGGATCTTTGGATATTCATCTTCTTTCAGATCGAACTTGACTTCCGGGATCACTAACCTTAGAACCATTATTTTGTAGTAATGGTCTGAACATTCTTTGGTTAAGAACCTCCCTTGATTCCAAAGTGGTTTTGGAATATTCTCTTTCTTGCCTCTTGGAGTGGGTTGTTTTCCTTTAGGAGCCATGATCTTAGTGAGTATGTTTTTGTGATCACAGATAAACACACCAAACTTAGAGGTTTGCTTGTCCTTAAGCAAAAAAAAAAAAAAAAAGAAAGGAGAGGGATAGAAGGAGAGCTAATGTCGAATGGTGGATGAGAAGAGGGAGGCCGAATGTGAATTTAAAAGGGAGGGGGGCGGGTTTTTCAAAATTTTTAAAAAGATAAGATAGAAGATATGATTTATAAAAGATATGATAAGAGAAAGATATAATTTAAAATTAAAAAGTTGTGAATGATATTTGAAAAAGATAAACCTAAATTTTTAATTTGAAAAAATTTTAAAAGATAATTGAGTTTTGAAAAATTTGAAAAAGAGTTGGATTGGATTGGAAAAAGATTTGTATTTATGTATTAAGATATTTGATATTTTTGAAAAAGGGATTTTAGAAATTAGGGTTTTTAAAAAAAAATTTTTTTTTTGAAATTGAAGGATGACATTTTGAACATGTTTATGCAAAAAATCGTGAATTAAAACATAAAAAAATTAGAAAATTTGTGAAGAAAAACGAATTTTACCTCCTCCCCACCATCCTGGCGTTAAACGCCTAAACGCTGCATGTTTTGGGCGTTTAACGCCCAATTGCTGCTTCTCCTGGGCGTTCAACGCCCAGCTGTTGCTTCTTTCTGGCGTTGAACGCCAGGAAGTACTTTGTCACTGGGCATTTTTCTGAACGCCCAAGACGCTGTAATTCTGGCGTTAAACGCCCAGAAGAAGCTTCTTTCTGGCGTTCAACGCCCAGAAGATGCTTCTTTCTGGCGTTTAACGCCCAGATGGCTATCCTTACTGGCGTTGAACGCCCAGTGGATGCTTCCTTTGGGCGTTCAACGCCCAAAATATTTCTTACTGGTTTTTTCACACCAGTGAGCTTCCAAATTCCCCTGTAACTCTGTGAACTCAAGCAATTGCTATTCTACCTTGAAGATAATTGAGATATACCTGTAAAAATTAATTAATTAATAAATAAACTTTGTAACTGACTGGGTTGCCTCCCAGTAAGCGCTTCTTTATTGTCTTTAGCTGGGCTATTACTGAGCTTTAATCAAGCCTCAGTTTTGAGCATTCTAGCTCAAAATTGCTTTCAAGATAATGTTTAACTCTCTACCCATTAACAATGAACTTTTTGTTAGAATCATTATCCTGAAGCTCTACGTATCCATATGGTGACACACTTGTAATCACATATGGTCCTCTCCACCGGGATTTCAATTTCCCGGGGAATAATCTGAGCCTAGAATTAAATAGCAGAACTTTCTGTCCAGGCTCAAAGACTCTGGATGACAGTTTTTTATCATGCTATCTTTTTGCTTTCTCTTTGTAAATTTTTGTATTTTCGAAAGCATCGAGTCTAAATTCCTCTAGCTCATTTAACTGGAGCAAACGCTTTTCTCCAGCTAACTTGGCATCAAGGTTTAGGAATCTGGTCGCCAAGTAGGCCTTATGTTCCAGTTCCACTGGCAAGTGACATGCCTTTCCATACACAAGCTGGTATGGCGAGGACCCTATAGGGGTTTTGAATGCAGTTCTGTATGCCCACAGAGCATCATCCAAGCTTCTTGCCCAATCCCTTCTCCGGTTAATTACAGTCCGTTCCAGGATTCTTTTTAGTTCTCTGTTAGAGACTTCAGCTTGCCCATTTGTCTGTGGATGATATGGAGTGGCTACCCTATGGCTAACTCCATAACGAACCAAAGTAGAGTAAAGTTGTTTATTGCAGAAATGAGTGCCCCCATCACTGATTAGTACTCTAGGGGTGCCAAATCTGCTGAAGATGTGTTTCTGGATGAATTTTAACACTGTCTTAGTGTCATTAGTGGGTGTTGCAATAGCTTCCACCAATTTGGATACATAATACACTGCCACCAGAATATAAGTGTTTGAGTATGATGGTGGAAAAGGCCCCATGAAGTCAATACCCCATACATCAAACAACTCAATCTCCAAGATCCCTTGTTGAGGCATGGCATAACTGTGAGGCAGATTACCAGATCTTTGGAAACTGTCACAATTAAGTACAAACACTCGAGAATCTTTATAGAGAGTAGGCCAGTAGAAGCCACATTGGAGGACTCTTGTGGCTGTTCGCTCACTTCCAAAATGTCCTCCATATTGTGATCCATGGCAATGCCATAGGATCTTCTGCGCTTCTTCTTTAGGCACACATCTACGGATTACTCCGTCTGCACATCTCTTGAAGAGATACGGCTCATCTCAAAGATAATACTTTGCATCCGTGATCAGCTTCTTTGACTGCTGCCTACTGTATTCTTTGGGTACGAATCTCACTGCTTTGTAATTCGCATACTGGTGCACGAAATTGTAATCCCAATATCAAAATCAAGATTTCTTATGACTTCGTACCACTAACCAGCAAGTGCACTGGGTCGTCCAAGTAATACCTTACGTGAGTAAGGGTCGATCCCACGGAGATTATTGGTTTGAAGCAAGCTATGTTTATTTTATTATTCTTAGTCAGAATATCAATTATAATTATTAGTTTGAATTATTAGAAAAATAAAAGAGCGTGAAATAATTACTTGTTGTGCAGTAATGGAGAATATGTTGGGGTTTTGGAGATCCTTTGTCTTTTGAATTCCTGTAATATTATATTCAACTCAATGCAAAAGTGCAAAGTTCCTTCCATGGCAAGCTCTATGTAGGGTGTCACCGTTGTCAATGGCTACTTCCCATCCTCTCAGTGAAAATGGTCCAAATGCTCTTTCACAGCATGGCTAATCAGCTGTTGGTTCTTGATCATGTCGGAATAGAATTCATTGATTCTTTTGCGTTTGTCATCACGCCCAACACTCGCGAGTTTGAAGCTCGTCACAGTCATCCAATACCAGAATCCTACTCGGAATACCACAGACAAGGTTTAGACTTTCCGGATTCTCATGAATGCCGCCATCAATTCTAGCTTATACCACAAAGATTCTGGTTAAGGAATCTAAGAGATACTCATTCAATCTGATGTAGAACGGAGGTGGTTGTCAGACACACGTTCATGGATTGAGGAAGGTGATGAGTGTCACGGATCATCACCTTCTCCATAGTTAAGCGCGAATGAACATCTTAGATAGGAACACGCATGTTTGAATGGAAAAACATAAATAATTGCATTAATTCATCAAGACGTTGCAGAGCTCCTCACCCCCAACAATGGAGTTTAGAGACTCATGCTGTCAAAGAGTATAAAATTCAGATCTAAAAATGTCATGAGATACAAAATAAGTCTCTAAAAGTTGTTTAAATACTAAACTAGTAACCTAGGTTTACAGAGAATGAGTGAACTAAGATGGATAGTGCAGAAATCCGCTTCTGGGGCCCACTTGGTGTGTGCTGGGACTGAGACTTAAGCTTCTCACGTGTCTGGACTGTTTCTGGAGTTGAACGCCAAGTTGTAACGTGTTTCTGGAGTTCAACTCTCGTTCGTGACATGTTTCTAGCGCTGGACGCCAGACTGCAACATGGAACTGGCGTTAAACGCCAGTTTACGTCGTCTATCTTTGTGCAAAGTATGAACTATGATATATTGCTGGAAAGCCCTGGATGTCTACTTTCTAACCCAATTGAGAGCGCGCCAATTGGACTCTTGTAGCTCCAAAAATTCCATTCCAAGTGTAGGGAGGTCAGAATCCAACAGCATCAGCAGTCCTTTTTCAGCCTAAATCAGATTTTTGCTCAATTCCCTCAATTTCAGCCAGAAAATACCCGAAATCACAAAAAAATACACAAACTCATAGTAAAGTCCAGAAATATGATTTTTGCTTAAAAACTAATAAAATTCTGTTAAAAACTAATAAAAACATGCTAAAATCTACATGAAATCACCCCCAAAAAGCGTATAAAATATCCGCTCATCACATACATTGAAAAATACTTGAAAAAAATAAAATTTATTATTTTTTATTATTAATTAGCTAACAATATTTAAAAGTGTGAACTTAAAATGTACTATTGGATTATTAGATTAAAAGAATTTATATAGCTTATTTTTTGTCATTGTGATTCTCACTCTAATGAACGCCCAACAGTTTGATGGTATTTATATAGCTTATAATGGAAATGGAGAGGTTAAAAAGATGGAATTTTTTTTTTAAAAAAGTAAAGGAACTCAACACAATAAGGTGGAGCACAAAGGAAACAAAGAACAAAACAGAAAACAATAATCAATCATAGTCATCTCCGACATTGCCATCATCAACCATTTGGATCAACTCTACTCCACTCTTTGTAGCTCATGAGCAACCTATTGATAACTTCCGCAACTCCGACTTCTTGACTCTTGAAGATTCTATCGTTTTTTTCCATCCATATATGCTAAACGATAACAAAAAAACCAATTAGCCACCTATTACATTCCTCCTTCCTTACAGTCACTCCTGTCCACTTTCAAAGTGTTGCTTAATTGTCCCTGAAATAACTCACAATCTATCATAGTCGAACAACTATACAAACCACACTTGCCAAATAAACTGACAACGAAGAAACAGGTGGTGAAAGTCCTCAACATCTTTTTTACATAAAACACACACGTTATTAAGCTGATCAATAATGCCTAACCTACGTAATCTCTCCTTAGTATTAACTCTACCAATTAGCACAAACTAGGTAAATAACTCAATACGTGGAGGTACTAAACCTCTCCAAATAAAACTAGTGAAACTATAACTCGTAATGTCCTCCGAAAGTGTTTCCGCCTACAAAATCTGCACAAAGGAGTTAGTAGAAAAAATGCCTGATTTATCAAATTTCCACACCAGTTGATCCTCTCTCTCAGTTGTTAACTTGACTAATCATAGAACTTCGTGAAGTTGGTTAACTAGTTCCAAATCCCATTGGAATAGTTTTCTTCTCCACTAAAAGTTTCATATCTATTCTAATCCATCTCAGAATCCACAATACTTTGTAACAGATCTGTTCTGATTTGAAACCGAGAAAAGTCTTAGAAAAGCAAAAAAAATGGAGAGGTTATATTTAAAAAAGGGAGGGAGGCTAAACACGGAGAGTTATCATACAGCGCAGTTTAAAATTCAATTGATTGTATTATCATACCAATCGATTAAATATAGAAAAAAACCTCAATCACGTACAAAATTTAGTCAATTGTATTATGATACCAATGGATTGAATACGAAAATACTCTTAATCACGTACAAAATTTAATCGATTGTATTACACTACCAATTGATTGAATTTTGAGAAAACTCATCCTACAGCGTAAGTCTTTCGATTATGTAACACGTCTAATCGATTGAATTACCAACAAACACGATTTCCTTAGCTTTTACTAATGTAATGGATCAAGGGATAAAAACTCATTGGCTCGCATTGTCAAAATATTTATGGAGGTCACGATTAATGAAAGATCTATTTTTGTTGTTGTTTTTGTTTTTAATTGTTAATAAACATGATAGATAAATAAAAAAAATAATTTATAAAATAGAAAGAAGATTTTATAATTAAATAATATATAAAATTATTAATTAAAAAAAAAAAAAAAAAAAAATTTTAAAAAATTAAAAAAAAAAAATTTTAAAAATATATTTTGTTATGGGACTATTTAATAGTCCAAATGTTACGGGATGATCGAATCCTTTGCCAGATTACATGATTTCAGGTTTGAATAACCGATTAACCAGCAACCCAGGCAAAGGATTCGACGGTCCACATTTAGACTATTAAATGGTTACAGTAACAAAACATGTTTCTTAAGTTTTTTAGTAATTGTTAAATAGTCTTTTTTTAATTTTAATTACAAATTAATCTTTTATATATTATTTAATTATAAAATCTACTTTTTATTTTATAAATTATTATTTTATTATTCATCTATCATGTTTATTAACAATTAGAAACAAAAACAATAATGAATTAATCGTGACTTCCAAAAATATTTTCGCAATGCGAATCAATAATTTTTTTATCCCTTGATCCGTAACGCTCGTAAAAGCTAAAAAAATCATGTTTGTTAATAATTTAATTGATTGGAATACAACATGAATTTCGCATAGAGTTTTTTCAAAATTCAATTTTGCTCATGAGGCTAAATTTTTCACCGAGAGATGAGAGTGTTGAATCGAGATGTATGAAATATGCTTCTTTAATTTATCTTTGCTTGTTGCATTTTGGCTTGTTTTCTAAATTTCAGGTTTGTATGTAGGTGCGGGTTGTCCTTGAAGGTGTTGATAAGTTCAGCAATTTGATTGGGTCAGTGTATTATCCTGATGGTGAATGAGCAAAAGACCTGGCGTTGGAACTTGTTGAAAATGTGTGTTCTGCCCTTGTACTAGTACTGTGATATTACTGGGAAATAACCTTTTAGCTGAATTTTTGTTGGATTTGAAAGATTTACTCCACTGATTTTCTATTGTACAATAACTATGTTGAGTTATTTGAGTTAGCAGCAAGCTTGTGGCCTCTGAAATGGACTTAGTTTTGAGGAGTCTCCATAACATTGAACATATGAAAGATTTTTATTTACCTACCTACCAACTAGAAGGATTTCAAAAGGAAAGTTTGTACTAACTATCCTTTCTGGCTTTATGGCTAATCGCATCAAGTGGCTTACCAAAGATAGCACAAATAATTAAACATTTCTTGTTTGGATTGAATATTATTGTCTCTTAATATATTTACTGCTTTATTCCTTTCATCATTTCTTAAAACATTTTGACACATTAAATCGTGTATGTTTCATTGTTTTGTCAGCTGTCTAGCTATTTATTTATTTATTTATTTTTGTTTATTAATAGTTTTTCAGGAAGTTATTCTCTTACCCATCGTCGCTTCCTGACACTTTAATTGAAATAATTGCCATGATTTCCATTCCCGTAGCTTTGGTAATTGAGTTGCGTCAGAGAGACATGCAATGCAGTTTTATAAAGGGAAATATTTAGAGTTTCTCCATGTCTTATCATCTGATAAGATTCATTTAAACAATAGTAAAATCCCTTCTCGTTTCGATTTCCTGTGTCTATAGGGTTTCGCCAAATATGTTGAATGAACTGCAAATATGATGGAGAACTACCGTTGAAGCAAACAAAAAGTGAATTTTTTCAGGAACTTCAAAGCAATAGAAATCCTGTTTAAAAGGATTTCCTTTCTTTCAATTTCACCAATAATATATAAACATCTTTTATTAAATTAAAAAAATAAATAATATTTTATTAATAAAATTAATACTTTATATACATAATACATATGTAAACTAACGATTAAATGTATTAACTTTTTATATATATATATATATATATATATATAATAATTAATTATTATAATTATTAATATATTAAATTAATATTAATATTATTTATATTATTTATTTTTTTTAATTTTTTATTTTTTTTTTTTTTAAAATTATTTTAATTTTACACATTATAAAATAATTTTTTAGTGAGTTGTTTTTATTTATATATGAAATTTGAAATGTTAACCACATTACAAAATTAGTCGTTGCAAAACTAATCGTTACTATGTTACCGTTATTATTAATAAATTAATATTTTGTTACTCTATATATTCTACTTACATACACTTCTATTCTTACACTTTCTAGTTTTCTACTCTTCTTCATCTTCTTTCAAAGTTTACAAAATCAAAGTTCTACTTCTATTATTGTTTGTTAAAAAAAATGGATCCAAACCAACTCAACTCTTTTTCCAATTACTTACAAAATTTTTCTCAAACTTTAAATACCTAACAATCTCAAATCTCAAACTCTCAAATTTCAAATCAAAACTTCACACTACCAAATACATTTCAAAATCCAAATTCACAAATTTTTTTCTAATTTTAATTTTCAAACTCTTTATAACGATCAATTTCCTATATTTCGACCACAAAATCAAAATTCACAAACACCACATTTTCTATTTTCGTCCATATTTAATCTCTCTATCAGAAATGTTACTCCAACATCCTTG
The DNA here is from genome assembly GCA_003063285.2 of Arachis monticola. Lineage (NCBI taxonomy): Eukaryota > Viridiplantae > Streptophyta > Magnoliopsida > Fabales > Fabaceae > Arachis > Arachis monticola. Next base: position 24,117 of record QBTX01001969.1, read on the forward strand.
CCGTTTCCAACTCAATTCAGTGTATCGAGACATAACTCATCTGGTGTTGGTGGCTCTTCTAACCTATCTCCTCAGACTCCAATACAATCTAGTCCAAATTCACAATATTTAGATTTTACCAACCCTCATGGATTATATTCCATCGACCTCAATGAAGATGACATTAAAAATTGTAGACAAGATAGTATTCAACACTAGCAATGGGAAGAGGATGAGATATTGATCAGTGCTTGGTTGAATGTTTAAACCGGCCCTATAGTTGGTACCGACCAAAAGAGCGAAACATTTTGGAGTCGAATTCATAGTTATTGTGTGGAATTTAGCTCTGACATAAAAAGGAGGGCAGTTGCATGTAAGAAACAATGGTATAACATCAACAAGGCAATTGCACAATTTGCTGGTTGCTACAATCAAGTTAGTCGAAACATAAGAAGTAGTTCGAATGTTGATGATATAAAGAAGTTGGCCTATAAACTTTATTCCACAAATTATGGTAAAAATTCACTTTTGAGAGGCATTGAAATATGCTTCGTTTGGAGTAAAAATAGAGAAGTCAACTACCTACACAGAGTGGAGGCTCAAAGAGGACCAAGGTTAGTGCAACTAGAGCATACTCATCATCATCAAATCCAGAAACACCGTTGGCTGACGAAATCGATGTGAACTCTCCCGTTCGCCCTCAAGGATCAAGGAAGAGCAAGAGAAAGGGTAAGGAAAAAGTATAAATGTTTGAAGAACTTAGCAAAAAGAAATCATCGGTTGCTAAGAAACTATCTCTCGTGGAAGATATTAAGAATGTTAAAGAAAAGGAACTAATGGATAGGAAAAAAGAAACAGAAGAGGAGAGGGAACATAAAAAAAGATGATGGCAATCCAAGAAAAGAAGTTACAGATTCAAGCGGCGATAAAAGAACAAGAATTATAAACTCAGAGGTATATTAAAGAAATGGAGATAAATGCAAAGGAAAGGGAAATAGAAAGGATGGCTAAGGAAAGGGAAAGAGAAATGGATATGCAAATACTTAATGTTGACACGTCTACAATGAGTGAAAAACGACGAGCTCTTCATGAGATTGCATGTGAGAAAATAATCAATAAGTGGTTTACTTAATAGTTCCTTATATTCATAGAGTTAAATAGTATATCTTTAATTTTATTGCGTATTACTAGTATGTGATGTAGTTTGTTTTATTCATTTCTGATGTGGTTATCGTGGGGTTGTAATTATAGTACTTGAGATTGTAGCATCTTCATACCTTTGGATATGGCATGTGTTCTTTGGAATTTCTGGTTCAAATAACGATATCAACATGTTAGATAGTTCTCCAATGTTCGATGATATTCTAAATGACCGTACTCTGGAGGAAAATTATATGATTAATGGTAATAATTATACTATAGAATACTATTTAGCAGATGGTATATATCTTGAATAGGCCACATTTGTCAAATCAATCTCAAAGCCATAAGGAGAGAAACGCAAGTTATTTGTACAATACCAAGAAGGGCAAAGAAAAGATGTGGAGCGAGCATTTGGAGTGTTGCAAGCACACTTTTGCAATTATACATGGTTCAGCTCGTTTTTGGAAAAAAAAAAAAGTTTACAAACATAATGAGAACTTGTACTATATTGCATAATGTGATTATTGAGAATAAAAAGAGACACTTATGCAGGAAATTTTGCTTAAGGCTTAGAGTATGACCATGTCGAAAATGACTTATCACAACCTTAGTTGGAAGAAGAAGATTTTGTACCATACCATCAATTTCTCCAAAGAAATGCCCAACTTCAAAACAAGCAGCAGCATAGACAGTTGAAAGAGGACTTGATGGAACACATATAGCATTTTCATAATGCATGTCGTCAACTATAGAGTTTAACTATGTTTTTTTTTTTTTTGTATTAAGTAATTTTTCAAATTAATATAATCCCGAATTATATATTGTGTAGAATTGTTATATATGAATTTTTTAATATTAATATATTTTAATAGTAAATTATTTTTGAATTTATAAATTTAAATAATATTACTAAAAAATATTAACTACATTAATTTTAATTAATTAATTAAGTGGGACTATAAAAGAGACTAAAATTAGTTCCTCCTAATTGAGAAAAAGATACTTTAAATTCCTATTTACTTTTTATGATGTAAAAACTGATGTAGAGTTATTTTTTATGACAGATAAACCATAAATAAAAACTAGAATAAGTTTTCTACTTCAGACTAAGAAAAGCAGATTGAGGATTTGGACAAACTATGTACCACCAACAACTAATTCCAAGGCAGTTCATGACCATAATTTGAACACGCATCATTGCTAGTAAATCGATTGAATTTTGAAAAAATTTATATTACCACGTGAAATTTAATCGATTATGTTGTATTTTTAATGAATTAAATTAAAAAAAATTTATCATCTTAAAAAAAAAAAAAAAAATTGTGTAATATTTTTTTAATTAATTAAATTATCAACAAATACGATTTTTTTTTTAATTTTTATAGATGTAACAGATTAAGATAAAAAAAACATATATTGATTCGTATTGACAAACATTACGGAAGTTGCAATTAATAAAAAATTTATTTTGTTGTTATTTTTATTTTTAATTGTTTATAAATATGATAGATGAATAATAAATAATAATTTATAAATAGAAGATAAATTTTAGAGAAAATGACAAATAGATTCTAAACCTTTTGGTTTGCAGACATTAAATCTCTAATGATTTAAAAATATATTTAAATCTCTGACCTTCTCAAAACCTGGACACATTAATCTTTCTGTTCACTTGAATCTGGCAGACCCAATAAAAAAATTAAACATAGCTTCTGTTGTACTGGTCTAGTCGATACACTGATGCACATATGAGATAGTTTTTAAAATGGGACAAATTAAACCGAAAAATGGATATATCTAAATTTTGAAGAAGTCAGAAACTTAAATGTATTTTTAATTTTTTTTTTAAAATATAAATATCCGTAAACCAAAAGATTAAAGACTTATTTATTTTTTTTAAATTTTATAATTAAATAATATTTAAAAAATTAATTTATAATAAAATTAAATAAAAATAATTTAATAATTATAAAAATATTTTAAAAGTATATTTTATTATTGAGACTGTTTAATAGTCCACACATTATAAAACATTGATACCATCGAATCCTTTGGCAATTAACCACCACCAAAAGGAGAAAGTAATTGAGAGTTGAGAGGATAAACCGATATATTCTTTGATTCTAATGGTGGCAGCCAATGAGAATATAAATGGAACCATTTGGAGTGGTTTAACCCTTACTTTTTGTCTACTCATGGCATGTCTCTTTAACTCTGAAATAATCTTGTGATAAGTTAATAATAAGAAGCAATCAGGAAATGACAACACGTCGAAATAAATATTACACTAATTGGACAATTACTATAATAAATAATATAAAAACTAAATTTATCAAAATATATAAAATAAAAAACATATACCAAAATATATTTTTTTTATAATTTATATAAACTATGACAAAATCTCGTAATTTACCAATACACATAAATAATAATTTAAATTTAAATTTAAATTTAAATTTAAATATCTAAATTACAGTCATACAAAAAATATTATACAAAATATATTAACTAAAAATAACTAAATTAACATCTTCGTTTATGCTTCCAGCAATGTGCGCAATACCGTTGAGTCTGTGAAGACTGCATACCTCCGCTATAGTCCCAGTTTCGATCTTCATTCAACCAACCCACACTTTTCTCTCTTTTTCTTTTTCTAGAAAACCTCTCTTTCTCTTTCTAAAAAACTTGATCTCCAGCACAAAAGTAATTCGCAAGACCCTTTACCGTATTTATACTAACGCATAAACCGCTACACGCGGTTTACATGTGAATTATACATTCACATGTAAAACGCAACACCTCTATCGCGGTTTATGCTT
>QBTX01001970.1:0-28028 GCA_003063285.2 Arachis monticola
TTTTTTTTTTTTTTTAAAAAATAAAAATGTTACTATATAAAATCAGTAATTAAAATGATTCGATGACCAGTTCAATTCTCATAACCTTGCTAAAAACTGGAAAGATCCAGTACCGGTCCAAACGGGTTCCCGATTCTCACCCTCGTCGGGTACAGGTAACATCCTGTACAGCACTCAAGGGCCGGGAGAGTATAAATCCAAAATGGCATCACTTTTTGTACCTACCAGTTTACATGCTTTTGTTAGATTAATTTATGTTTGCGGAGAGTGATAGAGAGAAAAATAGTGACGAAGCTGATCAATGACTTGTTGAACACTGAATACTACATATAAAGGAGAAACATGCTTATCATGAAATATCCCAATGTGATTCAGTGCTAATCATAATAAAGAAAAAGTTACACAAGAAAGAAAAAGAATGGTGAGGCTTCCTCATGACAACTTATTTATCTCCTTTATTATCCTTTCGTTTTCTTCTTTCATTGATCATACACTGACTGTGTTTCAGTGCTATCATCAACTTAATTATTATACTCCAAAAATTTTCAACACGAGACCAATATTTCACATTGAGCGATCAGATAGAGTGCAGTGTATGTGACCCTTAGTAAAAAATTCGCTCTAAGTGTGAAAATGAATTCAATTCTTTATAATGAAGCTGCCATATCTACATTCTCTTAGAAATAATTTTAGATATAATAATCTAATAAATGATTATTACAAGATTGATAAATATATAATATCATATATAATAATGTTCAACCGAAAGACGTGAAATCAATACTTTGAACCAAAGTTGATGTGATATCCTTAGAGATATAATTATTTATATATATAGAATTTTTTTATCAGTTTAATAAATTTTTAGAAAAAATAATTTCATAATATAATATCATCAGATTTTTTATGATTATGTAAAAAATTTAAAGTTTGATCCTTGTTGAATTAAAAAAAAAAAAAAATTTAACATAAGACAATAATTAAAACAAAAAGCTTATACAAAATTTAAAAAATTCAAAAAAAAACTTTTATTTAAAGAGACATATTAAATATATAATTATTATTCATACACCATCTCTTATCCGTTAAGTTTTATAAAAAAGTAGTTTGATAATAGTATCTAATAGAAAAGTTATTTGCATATACAAAGATTAAGCATAATATTTCATTTTAAATGCACCCATGTCGTAATAAAGATTAAAAATGATCCATAAATTTCGTATTCTACATTTGTTGAAAATGCATGTTTATCATTCATTTATGTATGGAAAAGGTTAATATTAATCATAAACGAATAAACTAACTTGACATTCTCAAAGATTGAGTTAGATAATGATAAAACTATCTAACACATTTAACAAAAATGTCGAATGAATTGTTATTTTGGATAATTTTATTAAATTAGCTCAATTTTTAACGGCTATCAAATATCAATACTCAAATCTTTTAGAATTAGAAATAATAATTTATTTATTCGTTATTATGTGTACAAATAATGAGTGGTTTACACAAAAATGTCAAATCTAGGAACGTGTTTGAAATTAAACTTATATGGTAGAACATCTTTCTTGATCAACAGTAAATTTGCCTATGATATTGTAAACCAAAAAGAAAATTACCGAATATATAATGTTCTTTCCTTGAACGTTTATATTAGCCATAGATATAGATGTCCTTTACAATTACCCTTTGCTATTGAAGTTTCACTATTCTCCAACCGAAATGACAATTATAACCCTAATCCATCATCTCACATATCTCACTAACCCCCTAAAGGATATTTTGTGAAAATCAAATCGATCAAACGAGAGTAGCACGTTTCACGCCAAAATAAAATTAAAGACGCAGCAGAAGCAAAGTTGGTATAAAAATATTCTCTTTTATTACTGTATCTCTTTAGTTTTTCTCTTAATTCACGAAAGTAATATATGTTGTTAATTTGTTATTATATATGAGCTTCAAGAATACTAAAGTGTAAATTGAAGAGCATAGTTATAAGCTTTAGTGTTGGACACTCATCAGCATTATGTAACAAAAAATATGCCAATTGTGAACACTAATATTCACTGTATGGATCCTATAAATAATTATAAGATCCATGCATTGCATTGCCAAAAACTAAAGGGGTTAAGGACTAGGGAGCATTTGCTATTGTAGTATAGCCTTAAGCAAGATCCATCGTCACCATGGCACAAACCATTGGAGCTTCAGGTGCCACTCATCTGATCAAATCTCAGCTTCGAGGCCCCTTTGACCATGATGACTCTCAAATCCTTGAAAAAGTTTACATCACCCACCTTCATGATGATAAAAGTTGTGATACTGGAAGTCTTTACAACATTGTTACCAATGTTCTTACTAAGGTAAATTATTATTCGTTAATTACTTCCTTTAATGAATTAGTTATAACTTCGTAATTCATTTAATTTAGACTATGAAGAGTTGCTATTACAATAGTGTAGCACTAATATTATTATTGGTTATTATGGCAGAATGGCAGAGCTGCTCCTGTGACTGGTTTTCAACAACCAGATTTTCGCACACTCAAGCTGATTTCTTGTCAGGTTAATTAATTTATTCCATGGAAGATAATTAGATTAAAAGAAAACATATATCTAACTTAAAATATAATGTATTTACAATTGCATTCAATTAAATAACGTCGTATCAATAAGAATTACTATTTTTTATGTTAAATACGTGAATCATGGGTCAAAATAATGGATATAATTAAACAACTATATAATATAGTACATTTTACACTTTGAGTACCTTAAAATTAAACTCTTATTTGTATATTAATAACAATACAGATGATAAAAACTCCTGGTGAAGAGAAGTATGTGCACCAAACAACAATGTGGATATTGCAGCAACTGAAGGCGTATTCATGGGACGCAAAGGCAGTAATAACTGTGGCTGCATTTGCTTTGGAGTATGGGAATCTTGTGTACCTTAAAGAGATTAATCAAAGCAGCGTGGACCAGGTTGCAAACTCACTGAAGCAACTAAACCAAGTGGAAATCAGGAGTGTGAGTAATGAAGCTACCAAGTTGGTGAGTGTGGTTCTGGAAGCACTTCATCACGTGATAGAATGGGCAAAATGGTCTTCTAATGGCTATGACACTGAGGATGTTCCTTCTTTGTCTCGTGCATTGCAAGAGATCCCATTTATTGTCTATTGGACAATTGCTTCCCTTGTTGCCTGTACTGCCAACATTGTTGTTGCCTCGTAAGTTTTTTTTTTTTCCTTATTATTCTCCTTTTTTTTACATATAATGGTTTGAATAATTTTTATAGTTAACTTAATATTTCAAAATAAATATCCATTAGTTTTGAAATTAAAGACAAAAATTTCTCTTAACAAACAAGATATCATGTCATCAGCTATTTTTTTGTTAATTTAAACGAATAGAAAAAAAAAAAAAAAAAAATATATATATATAATATATATATATATATAATATATATATATTATATATATATATAATATATATATATAATTGATTATACCTCTAACACTAAGACAAATTTTAATATATTATCTCATATGATACTGTTTTTAGATATTTTTTTAAATAATTGAGAGTTTTAATTTTTTTAATTATTTTTTGAAATTGAAATATATATTATATTTTTTAAGAATAATAAAAAATAAAAATAAAGTTTTTAATTTAAAAATTAGAAGATAATTAAAAAATTAATTAAAAAAATAAGTTAGTATTCTGATAATTTTTCATTCCAAAAATAGCGCAGTTATGCAATATAACAATGTAACTATTTAAGAGAGAGAGTATTATTAAATTTGTATACATTATCAAAATTGAATTAATGTAGAGTTAGATAACTGCAATTGGACATTTTGTTTCAGGGACTATGCATTGTCAAAATTCACAGAAAAGCTTTATTCATTTGATGAAAGTCTGAATCGACATCTGATATCGAGCCGGGAGGAAATTGGTGCAGTCCCTAACTAACTAATACTTTGATGTATAACGAAGTATTAGAACATTTATTAATTTAGGACTAATAATAAGTATGATATATCGACTTGCTACATGTTGCAGCTGCTCTTGATGATTACCAGAGGCGTTGGAAGAGATTTTACAATCCTAAAGATGTCGTGGAACTCTTGAAGCTTCTCGTCCACCGCACTGGAACGCCGCTTCCACAATTATTTGATGGCACCACCAAAACCAAATTCGTAAGCACCACTAATTAACTCCGACCCCAAACTAAACCATTTATATGCTTCGTTATTATTTTCCCTTTGTTTCTTATCTCTGATTGTGTTTATATAAAGTAGAGAAAAACTTAAGAAACCAGTAATGATACACTAGTTAAATTTAATGGCGTAATGTCTAACATTGCTTCTCTCTCTTTCAATTGCAAAATAAATATTAAATAGTTGAAAAGGTTTCAATAAATAATAGAGAATACGAAAGAAGAAAAATAATAGAAAAAAAGTAGTTTAAGAAATTTTTAAATGTACCTAATCGTATATTTTTATTTCATTTTATTAATTACAATATATTTTTTATTTTTATGATTACGAACTTTATTCTTTTTTTCATAAATACTTAAAGGACATAATAAATATATAAATTAATTAATAATTTTTAAAATCTAAAAATAATAATTAATTTAATATAATAAAATCAAATTAAATTAATATTAATTATAAAAATAAAAATATATAATTATTTAATTATAATTGAACCAGTAAATTTAATGTGTGATCTAAGGATTGAATTAATAATTAAATGATTCAATAATGTAATATAAAAATATTATTCATACACTATAATTATTAATTATTAAAATTAATCACTAATGTATTTGTATATAAATATATATAGAGTTTAATTTATTTTTTATGTGTATTTATATTTTAACATATATTTTTATACTAATAACTAATTTTAGTGTCTAATTTTAATATATATTTAGTACAATCGAATCCAATAATATAACCGATTTAATTATTGTCGGTATTGATAACTATGATCTTGGGTGGGGCACAAAGAAACATAAGTACATATTAACTAATCATTATGTCTTCATTCACACAGGATATTGATATCTTGAGGGGTAACAATGTGCTACTATTTATTTCAAGCCTGGACAAGATTGAAGATGAAATTCAGCTTTTGAATTCTCTGTATCTTAGACTAGAATCGCATCCAAATGATGTAGTAAAAACCTTTAGGAAAGGTGATTTCAAGATTTTATGGGTCCCAATTGTGAGAGAGTGGGACGATGTGCTCAACAATAAATTCACCCGCCTGAAAAACCATAACATCAAATGGTATGCATTGGAACAATCCACCACCTTAGCAGATGCTGGCTTAATTAGAGAGAGATTGAATTACCGGGGAAAACCTATTGTCACGGTGTTTGATTCTTCTGGTCACATACTTAATGAAGATGCAATGGACTTGATCTTCCAATGGGGGATTGATGCATTCCCATTCAGGAAAGAAGATGGTGACGAACTTGTTAAGAAATGGAAGTGGTTCTGGGATGTTACAAGGAAAGTCAACCTTGGAATTCAGGTAATAACTCATATTGATTATTTAAGAGAAATTTGTAATTTATCATTTTCGACTATGTCTTGTCTGTTCCATATATAGTAATTTATATATTTCTATATGATAATTTTTATCTCAACAAATTTTATGTTAAATAATTTTTAAAATAATAATGATGTTATATGTATACAAAATCAACAACTAAATCAGCTATTTGTTTATTTATATAGAATATATATTAAAATATAAAATAAACGTTAAAAATAAATAAAACAACACAAATAATTTATACATAAAATATGTGTTAGCTTATTTGATGACTATTTTGTATGCGTATAGCATTTTTGTTAAATAAATTTTAAGTAATAAATTGTATTTTTTATGTTAGCAGTTTATATCCATGAACATCAGTATTATGTAGTTAAATTGGATTAAATAACAGAGACATGTATAATTACTAAATAGGTGTGCGTTACATGTGATTTAATTTTAGGAGGTGAAAGGGGACAGGTATATTTTCATCTATGGTGGTGGTGATAGCAAGTGGATGAATAACTTCACATTTGCATTGGATAAGTTGAGAAAGCACGAAACTATCACAGGCATAGATGCTATAATAGAGCACTACCAATTGGGAAAGACAGATCCAAAGGTGGTTCCTCGTTTTTGGATTGAAATAGAAAGCAAGAAACTGAAGAAGCACGAGGGTGCCTTAGATTGTGAGATACAAAGGATAGTGAAGAGCTTGCTCTGCCTCAAACAAGATCCACAAGGATGGGTTATTCTCACCAAAGGGTATAATGTGAAGGTTTTGGGTCATGGCGAACCCATGTATAAAACTGTGGAGGAGTTTGACAAGTGGCAAGACAAAGTGCTTCAAAAAGAAGGATTTGACATTGCTTTCAAAGAGTACTATGATATTAAGCTCAAAGAGTTTGAAGCTCTTCAGCCATGTTCGGTTGTCAATGTTGATGACTATAATGCAAATGTCATAGCTACCATAACATGCCCAAATCCCACTTGTGGTCGGGTCATGGAGGTCACTTCTGTTAATTACAAGTGTTGCCACCGTGATGCTTCAGCTTAGTGTGAGTGCCAAGGTCTGAATCTTCAAATTCCTCTATGAGTTTGATATTGGACAAATTAAAACTTTATATATGGTTATTGTAATTTTCTATTTAATTTCTATGTTTGTGTTTGAGTCGAGACAAGATGAGTGTTTGGTGCCATTCAATAACTTGACGTACCCCTTTTGGAGAATGGGTAGAAAATAAGTAACGGCTTCACTTTATCTTGTTTGTTATTATTGAATTGAATAAAATTAGCATTTTTATATATTTCTGTTTAAATAAATAAAGTGTGCAACTAATACTTCTTTGTTATATATGCTTTTTTTTTAAAAGATCATTTTCATTGATAAAATAAAATACAAAAGAAAAAAAGAGACAAAGAAACCAATACCATATTCCTAAATTTTGGAGAGAGCTAATCTTCCTGAATACTATATATGCATTTTGTTGCTTTGGTCTTCTTGGTGATTTATTCTTCGTTACTTTTCAATATTCTGGTTCTCCTTGCTATTCGCACTTATGAGTAAATAAAAGTATGATATATAGGTTATACAAATTACTTGACAATTAATGACTTTTTACGATTACATTAATATTACTTAATTAGTTAATTTCAAATTATGTATTATTGCATATGTCAAATTATCTCACACGTATCATAGTTTTAAAATTAATTTAATATATTTTTTTTTTTTGATATTCATATGTTTGCTGATTGAATTGCCAAGGACAGTATCAAGTACCAAGATCATCACTTCCTCTTTTTAGATACTCCTCCTTTGAAGCAGGTTAAACTGATTAATAATGATATTAGAGAGACCCGAACGGCCAATGCTCTTGTAGGTAAGGGTGTTCATGGAGTTGTAGGTGTGTAGTTCTTTTGTTTCTTGGATTTAAGCCCCGTTACTCAACCCAACAAAAAAAAAAAGACAGATAATATTTAAATTGAGTTTTTATTTATATTAAGTTGGACATTAAATGTGTGTAGCGATTTAATTTTTAGCATAAGAATATTTTTAAAATACAAAACAAAAGTTATATAATATATAACAACCTCTATATATGCATAATTACAAGAATTAATCTTCACATACAAACTTTTTTTGTTATACAAGCCTTACAAGTCTATATACTCACTTATACATAAAATGCGTCTCTTTTGGCACGTCTAATCCACGGGCTTCTTAACAAATTTTTCAATCAACATGTGAATATATAACTTCTTTTTTCGAAAGAATTTCGTTTTCTTTTTCGAATTTTTTCTGGATTTTCGTGTCTTCTCTGATGAGTTTGGAAAACTCTAAATTAATATTTGTGATGACTAAACATTATTAATTATATTAATTACAAAATTATTAATTTGATTTTTATTTAACATATGTTAATTAATAATTTTGTGATGCAGGTTTATATTGGGCTGAAAAATAAAAGAAAAACATTAGCTAGCCCAATTCATATACTCAGCCTTGGAATTGAATTTATACGGCTGAAATAATGGTTGCGTTGGTTGGGTCAGAATTGCTGAATTAAGCCCAATTGATTTTATCATTAAATAATCAAAGAAGTGTGGCTGAAATATTTTGAATGGGCCAGATTCAATTCACATTATCATTAGCCCAACTCAAAATCTTGGTTGGATACTCCAATGCTTGGTCCGAAACCAATCATGAGTGAAAGCAAATGTATTGCTTCTTGTTCCCAACGGAATCCATTTTCACCATAAGGTGGAATTCAAATTTCATAAAGTGAAGTTAATACTTACATTGGAAACATGAGAGAGAATAAAGCTATTGATTTGATTGCAAGCACTAAAGCTACACGCTAGTCAGCAAAGAGAAAGGAAAATTAATTCACTTTTATTATCTATCTTCAATTCTTTAATTGTTGCTCATAATTTCTCTTCCTCTCTCTCATTTCACTTCTTCCCTTTTGGTCATATCATTACAGAGAAAGCATGGAAGCTAAGTTGAGCTACTAAAAGAAAGAAGGAGCTACATGCAACAAGACCATCAAGTTGATGACAAGAAAACATAAAAATGGAAAAGTATGTTGTGGCTAAGATTCTCATTCACTTGTGGTAAGATATTGTGAAGAGATCTTAGTTTCTTCATACCAAAAAAGAAAGAAGGAGATTCGGCCAGCAAGGAGGAGATTCTTGGAGGCATGACTTGTCTCTGATTCTGCTCAACCACCACAGGAAGTAGTTAGAGTGGCGAAGTGATGGAAGAGGCAGAGATTGGAGCAGATGAAGTCATCATCATCATGAAGCATCAAGGGCCAGAAATCCATCTTGGAGAGCAAGCCAAGGATGGAGCGCTCGGATTGATGAAGAGTGATGACCAAGGAAGAACTAGAGGTATTTGCATGTTGGGTTTTGCATGAGTTACCTTCTCTCTCTCTGTGGCCGAACCGGTTCTGTTTTGAAGGAAAAGAAGTTAAGCTTGGGGTTTGGTTTCAACTGTGGAGGCTTCCCTCTTCTATAAAAAAGGAGAACAGTCACGGTTTGATTCAAGGAGTAATATTTGAGAGTGCAAGGCACAGAAGTCTCAGAGCTACCTAAGCTAGCAGTTTTTCTTCTCCTTCAATGTATTCTGTTTAGTATTTTTCTGTTTAATTTTGTCATGTCTTGAGTCTCATGGAAAAGACAAACAGTGAAGTTTGTATGAAAAAGTCATAGAGCCGAAAAAGGCAGAGAGTGCAAAATTAAAAGAAAAAGCCATAGATGTCCATAGAGTTCCTTTGTTCATCTATGTTGTGTTTCATGATTCTGTGGGAATCCCTTTGTAAGTTGGGTTAGCACTTTACAGTTTGTAATCAGGTTGATTATAGTGAAATTCCATCATTGTTGTGATGGAGACTGGATGTAGGTTGCATTGCACTTAGCAACTGAACCAGGATATATCTGGGTGTAATTTTCTTTCTCTACTAATCCATTTCTGTTTCTATTGCACAGGAGCTAAAACCAAAAATCTCGTGCCAAGTGACGAGAAAAAAATAAAAAGTCTCGTGGCTAAGGACGAGACAAAAACAGAAAAGTCTCCTCAAAGACTGGAAAGTGTAATCAAGCAAAAAGGGGGCTAAGATTCAACCCCCCTTCTCTTAGCCACTGAAACCATCAATTGGTATCAGAGCTCGGTTCAAAGAGATCAAGCTTTGTAGCTTGGAGAAAAGATCCAGATGGCAGAAAGCAGTGGCTCTAATCTGGTGTCCTACAACCTTACAGAAGGACAGTCAAGCAACATACCGCCTCTCTTCAATGGGAAAAACTATACCTATTGGAAGGAGAGAATGAAAATCTTTGTGCAAGCAGTAGACTACAGGCTTTGGAAGATCATCCTAGAGGGTCCTCAATTTCCAACTAACACGAGTGCTGAAGGAGTAGTCACTCTTAAACCAGAAGCAAGCTGGACCGAGGAAGATAGAAAGAAAGTGGAGCTAAATGCCAAGGCTGTAAATCTGCTCAATTGTGCTATCAGCTTCGAGGAATACCGACGGGTATCACGATGCACAACGGCAAAGGAAATCTGGGATAAATTGCAAATCACTCATGAAGGAACCACCATTGTAAAGAAGACTCGGACAGATATGTTGAACAGAGAGTATGAAATGTTTGCAATGAAGGAAGGAGAGTCCATTGATGAACTGTTTGAAAGATTCAACATCATCATTGTTGGCTTAGATGCTATGGGAATAACGTATCCTGATTCTGTGCTTGTGAGGAGAGTGTTGAGATGTCTCACAAAAGAGTGGGAAACAAAAGCTTTAATTATTTCTGAGAGTAGTAGTCTAGATTCCATGACATGTGATGATTTGAGAGGAAACCTTCTTGCTTTTGAAAACACTTATTTGAAAAAAGATTCAAAAAAGAAAAGAATTGTTTTTTCTTCTGTAACTAACCCCCTGGATGATGAATCCAGTGATAACTCCTCTGAAAATGAATTTGTGTTGTTTGCCAAAAAATTCAGGAAAATGGTGAAGTTCAAAGGCAAGGGCAGTAGCTCAAGGAAAATGAAGAAAGACCTTAGCAAAGTAACTTGTTACAACTGCAAGGAAAATGGGGCACTTCAAATCTGATTGTCCCAAGTTAAAAAGGAGGAGAAGCCAAAAGAGAAAAGAAGAAGGGACTGATGGCTTCATGGGAAGATTTGGAAAATGACTCGGATGATGATGATGAGGAATCCGAGACCAAGTCACAACCTTGTCTCATGGCAGATCACATAGATCAGGTAGTCTTTCATAACCCTAACACTGAAGATCTTCATCTTATGATAGACCACCTTTCTGAAAAAATAAGATGTTTTCTGCTGGAAAATCAAGAACTTGAACAAAAAGTCACCATTCTTAAAGCTGAAAACAGTTTTCTTAAAGAAAAAGTGAGGGAGGCCGAAACTGCTTGTGATCTTGTTGAAGAAAATAAGTAGTTAAAAGCCCAATTAAGAGCTGTGAAAGTGATCATTCCATCCTTGCATATGTAGACTATTTTAAAAGAAATGAAGAGTTGCTTAACGAGGTTAAAAGGCTTAAGGAAGACTTAGCCAAGTTCACCCAAAGTTCTGAAAATCTGAATCAAATCTTGGCTAGTCAAAAACCTCTTTATGATAAGGCTGGGTTGGGGTTTTATAAATCTGCTGAAAAATCTCATTTTGAAAATTTGCTTCATCCTCTAATGATACAAGATTTCAAGATCCCACCTACTTTAACAAAACAACAAGCAACTCCAAGATTTTGTAGACTATGCAATCGAAATGGACACTTTCCTATTCAATGTTTTTTTTGGAGAAAGAATGATTGGTGATAAAGCTTGTAAAGTTGTTTTTATTACAATGGCTTAGGACATAGGAGATGGTTTAACGTGAAAGGATCCAAGAAAATTTGGATACCTAAGGTCACTTGAACTTTTTTTGTAGGTGTGCCTAGCATCCAAACGGAAAGAAAATATGTGGTATATGGATAGCGGATGCTCTAGGCATATGACCGGAAAGGCAACATTTCTTCATAAAGCTTGATGAATATGATGGAGGACTTGTCACTTTCGGTGATGATGCAAAAGGAAAAATAGTGGCTGTTGGGAAAGTTAGTAAAAATTTTTCATCTTGTATAAATGATGTTCTTCTTGTACATGGTTTGAAACATAATTTACTTAGTATTAGTCAATTATGTGATTTAGGCTTTGAGGTTATTTTTAGGAAGTTTGTTTGTTTAGTTGTTTGTGAGAAAACTGGAGATATTTTATTTGAAGCTAAAAGATGCAATAATGTGTATGGATTGACTCTTGAGGACCTAAAATAACAAAATGTGACATGCTTTACATCTCTTGAATCTGAAAAATGGCTATGTCATAGAAAGTTGGGTCATGCAAGCATGTACCAAATTTCTAAGCTTGTTAAGAAAAATCTTGGTTAGAGAAATTCCAAACATCAAATTTGAAAAGGATCTTACTTGTGATGCTTGCCAATTGGGCAAACAAGTAAAATCCTACTTTAAACCTAAAGATGGAATCTCAACCAAAAGGCCATTAGAGATGTTACATATTGATCTTTTTGGTCCAACAAGAACTCAAAGTTTAGGAGGTAAACACTATGGTCTTGTAGTGGTAGATGATTACTCTAGATTTGGTTGGGTACTTTTCCTTGCTCATAAAAATGATGCTTTTCATGCCTTCTCCACTCTTTGCAAGAAAATTCAAAATGAAAAGGATTTAAAAATTGCCCATTTAAGAAGTGATCACGGAAGAGAATTTGAAAACCAAGACTTTGAAAAATTCTGTGATGACTTAGGAATTTCTCATAACTTTTCATGCCCTAGAACCCCCAACAAAATAGGGTGGTTGAAAGAAGGAATAGAAGCCTTCAAGAGATGACTAGGGCTATGCTTTGTGGGAATGAGATCCCTAAATTTTTATGGGCAGAACCTGTGAATACAGCTTGTTACATTTTGAATAGGACAATCATTAGAAAAGGGTTGAAGAAAACTCCTTATGAGCTATGGAAAGGAACCCCTCCAAATCTTAAGTACTTTCATATTTTTGGATGCAAATGCTTTGTACTTAACAATAAAGAAAACCTTGGAAAGTTTGATCCAAAATCCTATGAAGGAATGTTTGTTGGATATTCACCACCCACTAGCAAGGCTTATAGAATTTATCTCAAAGAGCATAGAACCATAGAGGAATCCATACACGTTACTTTTTGTGATTCTAACTTAATTTCCAGTGCTGTGATAGATAATGATTCAGATGGTGAAGAGGCTGGAACAAGTAAAGAAAATCCCAAATCTGCTCAAAATGAAGAATCTGCCAGTCCAGTTTTGTCTCGTCAGATTGGAGGAGATATTTCCATTTTATCTCCTGAGCAGACACGAGAAACTGAAACAGTGAGACCACCAAAAACTCATCAAAGCTCAACACCACTTTGGAAGCCTAGAGAATGGAAGTCTATGAGGGGTTATCCTCATGACTTCATAATTGGTGATCCCTCTCAAGGAGTAACAACAAGATCCTCCACCAAAAGGCAATCCGAACCAAGCAATTTTGCCCTCTTGTCTCAAATGGAGCCCAACAATGTCAAACAAGCTCTTGAAGATCCATCTTGGGTCAAAGCAATGCAAGAAGAGCTTGCTCAATTCGACAAGAATGAGGTTTGGACACTAGTACCTCATCCGGATGGTAAGAAAGTTACGGGTACTAAGTGGGTGTTTAAAAATAAACTTGGTGAGGATGGACAAGTTGTTCGTAACAAGGCTAGATTAGTGGCCCAAGGTTACGATCAAGAAGAGGGTATAGATTTTGATGAGTCTTTTGCTCCGGTAGATAGAATGGAAGCAATTAGGTTGCTTCTTGCCTATGCTGCCCATAAAGGTTTCAAAATGTTTCAAATGGATGTTAAATGTGCTTTCCTTAATGGTTTTATTGATAGAGAAGTGTATGTGGCTCAACCCCCCGGTTTTGAACATAAAGATTTTCCAAATCATGTTTTTAAACTATCTAAGGCTCTTTATGGTCTTAGACAAGCTCCAAGAGCTTGGTATGAAAATCTTAGTGCCTTCTTGTTGGAAAATCAATTTCAAAGGGGTACCACCGACACTACTTTATTTATTAAAGCATCTAATGATGATATACTCCTTGTTCAAGTTTATGTTGATGACATTGTATTTGGATCGGCCAATGTATCCTTGTGTGAAGAGTTTGGAAAACTTATGACTAGTGAGTTTGAAATGAGTTTAATGGGAGAGCTAACATTCTTTCTTGGCCTCCAAATCAAACAAACTCCTAGTGGTACTTTTATTCACCAAGGAAAGTATGCAAAAGAACTTATCAAAAAGTTTGGCCTAGAAAATTCCAAACCAATGGGTACACCAATGCATCCTAACACAAAACTTGAAAAGGATGATGATGGCCAAGATGTGGATGAAACAAGGTATAGAGGAATGATAGGTTCACTTATGTACCTTACCTCCTCTAGACCGGATATTGTTCAAAGTGTGGGTGTATGCTCAAGGTTTCAATCTCACCCAAAAGAATCCCATCTTACGGCTGTTAAACGCATCATCAGATACATTAAGGGGACTTGTAATTTTGGATTATGGTATCCTAAATCTGATGATTTTTGTGCAATAGGGTTTTGTGATGCAGATTATGCGGGAGATAGAGTGGATAGAAGGATCACCTCCGGCATGTGTTGCTTCTTTGGAAGCTCACTCAACATGTGGTCAAGCAAAAAACAAGCCACAGTGGCTTTATCCACAGCTGAAGCTGAATACATTTCCGCATCTGCATGTTGCTCTCAATTAATTTGGTTAAAAACACAGTTGGAAGATTACAAATTAAAGATCAATAGTATACCCTTATTTTGTAATAATATGAGTGCTATTAACATTTCAAAAAATCCTGTTCTGCACTCAAGAACGAAGCACATTGAGATAAAATATCATTTTATTAGAGAACATGTAAAAGGGTACTATTGATATTCAATTTGTAAAATCTGAAGACCAACTTGCTGACATTTTTACAAAACTCCTCTGTGAAGACAGATTCTGTTCATTAAGAAAAAGCTTGGGAATGATTGATCTTGTTTCTGTTGATAATTTGTGAAAATTCTGACTCTGCCCAGTTTTGTCTCGTAGGAATGGACGAGATAAAAATAAGAATGAAGGAAGGGATGTGATTTAGGGGGAGGCTGCGCAGAATTTAATTTTCATGGACCCTACCAAATCTCTTTAACCCCACAATGACTGTTTTGTTAGTTCCTCATTTTTTTTGAAAATAAAAATCCTTGTGTTGTCTCATCAAATCCTATTGAAAGAGGATGATGTCAAATCAAATCTTTTCTCTCAACTAATCTCTTGATTCAAGGAAACCACTTTTTCAAATAAAAGAGAAAACTCTTGGGTATTAACCACCACTTAATGGACATTTAATTCCCTTGATTCTCTCTCCACTCACCTCACCCTTCGGCCTTCTCTTCAACTTCCATCTCCATTCATCTTCTTTTTCACTTTCAACCAAACAGACCGAAACCATGGACACTAAGGTGTCTGCTCAGAAAAATTCAAGAAAAAGAGAGAAGAACAAAGAGCCAAGCTTTGAAGTAGGATCACACACTTACACACCACCATCAAAAGGAACCACACCAGAAAGCAGTGCTTAGAAGTCAAAGGGGTTTGCCTTGAATAACACCAAGGAGCCAGCAAACTTGGAGACATGGAGTTTCAAGAAAAAGTTTCAAAAATCACATTCTCACTATGATCCATATAGGTTTGACTCTTGTGCATCCTATGAATTCCACAATGAGGTTCTAGAAAAACGTCATCTCTGTGCTACTTACCTCGTCGATTTTAACTCACTCACCAACAAAGGAATCCATGTCTCTTCTCTGTTTGACAACCTTCAATGGACACCACTGCTTCACATCCAAAAACCGGTTTATCCCAGTTTGGTCAGAGAGTTCTATGCCAACATGCGACTAATGGATGGCATCATTCACTCCTATGTAAAGGGACTTCACATAATCCTTGATACTACAACCCTTGGGATGGCTCTAGGCTACAAAGAAAAGGGACCAAGGCATACATGTCCAAGAAATGGGATTCACAGGTTGGGATCACTTACCAGATGCCTTTAAATCAAACCTGTGAAAGTCTCTCTAGAATGGATGGCACGAATTCAACTCTCAAGGAACTCAGTCCAGATAAGACAATTCTCCTTTACAAACTCATATCTCATGTTCTCATCCCACAAAGTGGTTTACGCCACCGGATCACAGTTTGTGACTTTCTTGTTCTTTTTGCTCTTGTTACTTCTTCACAAATTTCCTTTGCATATCTTATGATAAGACATATGTGAAATCTGTAAAGAATACCAAAAAGGCTAGTCTTCCATATGGCATATTTCTCACCAGCATCTTTGAGTATTTTGAAGTTGATCTAACAAATGAAGCTGTTGAGAATCAGGTTTCAGTCATTAAGGGAGGATGAGTTACAAGGAGTTTGATGCTGGAAAACTTGGAGAAGGATCTGGGAGTTGGTAGCGAAGAAGGCGCTGAAGATTCTGACTTTAATCTCTCTGAAGATTAATTATTGTTCTCTTTGATGTTGGCACTCTTAGGCTCAATTAGATACTCTGTTTTGTTAGGTTGGATACTGTTAGTACCATAACCTTGTGATACTGTGTGGATACTTTTGGGTTATATTTTGCATATTCTGTTTTTTTTTTGTCAAAATCTTTTTGCAGGTGCCCATTTGATGACAAAAGAGGGAGAATAAATGTTGAAAATTGAAACTGAAAAATAGGGGATGAAATTCTCTTTTGAGAATTCATGATCACCCGTGTTAAAAGGATTCACCTAATGCTTGATAATGCATACTAATAATGCTTGGTTGATTATAATTGTGATGCATTTGTTTTGATATTATGGCTGCCTAGTTGTTAATTGGTTCTTGTGATAGTTTATCTTGATGAATATGCTATGCTTGCTACCAGTGGATTAGGAATATTCTGATTCATCTTGATAAACATGTTTGCAGAATACTTTATTTTTGGCAGTTCCTTTAAGCATTGAGTGTGGAAATAAATGTTGAAAATTGCTGTAATCATGATGTGGTTAAAAATATTTTCTTACCATAACTGTGTTGCTCTGATTTGATTGGAAAATATTTTAAACAGCAATTGATTTTCAAAAGATTTTTTGGTTGTTGTTTGAGCAGAAAATTAAATTATTGATAACAAATGAGTTTTGATTATCATTCAACTCTGCTCATAAATCAAGCCATTCAACATTAAAAATTTTATATGTTGAATAACATTGTTGCCTTAGGCTTGATAAAATTGTTACAGGTTGGAACTTCCCTTGGTAAGAATAGCATATATTAAGGGGGAGCCATGTGACAATTTGAAAGGAGGAGAAATACAAATCTTCAAAGGGAGTATTCTTTACTCAATCTTAAATTTCTTTCCATTTCAATTTTAATAATGTTTGTCATCAAGGGGGAGATTGATGAGTTTGGAAAACTCTAAATTAATATTTGTGATGACTAAATATTATTAATTATATTAATTACAAAATTATTAATTTGATTTTCATTTAACATATGTTAATTAATAATTTTGTGATGCTGGTTTATATTGGGCTGAAAAATAAAAGAAAAATATTAGCTAGCCCAATTCATATACTCAGCCTTGGAATTGAATTTATACGGCTGAAATAATGGTTGCGTTGGTTGGGCCAGAATTGATGAATTAAGCCCAATTGATTTTATCATTAAATAATCAAAGAAGTGTGGCTGAAATATTTTGAATGGGCCAGATTCAATTCACATTATCATTAGCCCAACTCAAAATCTTGGTTGGATACTCCAATGCTTGGTCCGAAACCAATCATGAGTGAAAGCAAATGTATTGCTTCTTGTTCCCAACGGAATCCATTTTCACCATAAGGTGGAATTCAAATTTCATAAAGTGAAGTTAATACTTACATTGGAAACATGAGAGAAAATAAAGCTATTGATTTGATTGCAAGCACTAAAGCTACACGCTAGTCAGCAAAGAGAAAGGGAAATTAATTCACTTTTATTATGTATCTTCAATTCTTTAATTGTTGCTCATAATTTCTCTTTCCTCTCTCTCATTTCACTTCTTCCCTTTCGGTCATATCATTACAGAGAAAGCATGGAAGCTAAGTTGAGCTACCAAAAGAAAGAAGGAGCTACATGCAACAAGACCATCAAGTTGATGGCAAGAAAACATAAAAAAGAAAAAGTATGCTGTGGCTAAGATTCTCATTCACTTGTGGTAAGATATTGTGAAGAGATCTTAGCTTCTTCATACCAAAAAAGAAAGAAGGAGATTCGGCCAGCAAGGAGGAGATTCTTGGAGGCATGGCTTGTCTCTGATTCTGCTCAACCACCACAGGAAGTAGCTAGAGTGGCGAAGTGATGGAAGAGGCAGAGATTGGAGCAGATGAAGCCATCATCATCATGAAGCATCAAAGGCCAGAAATTCATCTTGGAGAGCAAGTCAAGGATGGAGCGCTCGGATTGATGAAGAGTGATGACCAAGGAAGAACTAGAGGTATTTGCATGTTGTGTTTTGCATGAGTTACCTTCTCTCTCTCTGTGGCCGAACCGGTTCTGTTTTGAAGGAAAAGAAGTTAAGCTTGGGATTTGGTTTCAACTGTGGAGGCTTCCCTCTTCTATAAAAAGGGAGAACTGTCACGGTTTGATTCAAGGAGTAAGATTTGAGAGTTCAAGGCACATAAGTCTCAGAGCTACCTAAGCTAGGAGTTTTTCTTCTTCTTCAATGTATTCTGTTTAGTATTTTTCTGTTTAATTTTGTCATATCTTGAGTCTCATGAAAAAAGGCAAACAGTGAGGTCTGTATGAAAAAGCCATAGAGCCGAAAAAGGCAGAGAGTGCAAAATTAAAAGAAAAAGCCGTAGATGTCCATAGAGTTCCTTTGTTCATCTATGTTGTATTTCATGATTCTGTGGGAATCCCCTTGTAAGTTGGGTTAGCACTTTACAGTTTGTAATCAGGTTGATTATAGTGAAATTCCATCATTGTTGTGATGGAGACTGGATGTAGGCTGCATTGCACTTAGCAGTTGAACCAGGATATATCTGGGTGTAATTTTCTTTCTCTACTACTCCATTTCTGTTTCTACTGCACAGGAGCTAAAACCAAAAATATCTCGTGCCAAGTGACGAGACAAAAAAAAAAGTCTCGTGGCTAGGGACGAGACAAAAACAGAAAAGTCTCCTCAAAGACCGGAAAGTGTAATCAAGCAAAAAGGGAGCTAAGATTCAACCCCCCTTTCTCTTAGCCACTGAAACCATCATTCTCACTACTAGAAAATTAGTTATTACAGACGGATATTTCCGACGGATTTTATCCCACGGAAATACAAACGGAATTTCAGAGAGATTTTTTGTCGGAAAACAAAAAAAAATGAATTAGCATAAATTACAGACGGAAAAGAAAATTCGTCGATAATTCTATAGACAAAATCCATCTGTAATTAAACAGACAAAATGCTGCATTTTATTAAATTATTATAGACGGATTTTCCGTCTATAATTTAAAATTTTCCGTCGGAAATAATAAGTTAAACCTATCATTGCCCGAGCTCCATTCACAGCACACAAATCAAACCTAGTATTCCTCACCCTTCTTCTCCGTCAATGACTCAACGGGCTACTTCTTCTTCTCCTTTCCTCACCCACAGCACCACCGCCAGCCACCCTAACCGCCGCAGCTACCTTCTTGTCTCTTTTCACAGTGCTTCAATTTTCTAGCTAGCTCCTTATTATTTATTTTAGTTTCGAAATTTGTAAATATTTTGATCATCGGTTTGGGCACTTTGCGTTTGTGTTGCTGATCTTATCGGCTTCTTCCACATCTTCGATCTGATCATTGTATCATTCCCTTCCAGATCTGATTACTGATTTCCGTTCCTAATTTCAGTCTTGCTAACCCTAAAATCCATAACATGCTTTGGGATCTCATCCACAGAATCTTCCCCTCTAATTTGTTGAATAGATATCAAATTAGGGGCGAAGATCGAAGTCACTTGATTTTATTTTTCATTGAGGAACTATTAGCTACTCAAGTGGCAAAAAGATTAAAATATGCGTGAGTAATGATTCGTGTGTGTAAGACCCAGAACTTTTGAAAAGTCTTATTATGATCAAGTCTCAAATCATATAGTTATTTATAGCCTTAATTTCAGAAATTACTTTCTTAAGGATAATTAAAGCAAGTTTTGATTTATTGAATTTGAAATAATTGAGATTATTATCCAATTTTATAATTATTGGTTTATTTTCTATATTTTGATTATAAAATTGATAGTGGTGAAATAATAAGGATTTCTGTATGGTTTGGATTAAGTAATTAATATTTTAAATATTAATACTGCTACTTTGGAAAAATAAAGGGGTTTAATTATATTATTTCTAATTATTTTGATTTGGGCATTTTATGGAAAATAATTTGTGAAATTGATGAGCAAATAGTATTTTCTATATATAATTAGTGTTGGATTTAATTATGGGTTTCAATTATTATATTATTCCCAATTTTATTTGAAATTACCAAATTACCCCTAACCCTAAGTTTCAAAAAGGAAACCTAATCATATGCTCAGCAGCCGCCACCCTTATTCTCCCCTCAGCAAACCTGCAACACGCATGCTTTCCCCCTTCTTTTCCAAATCCATACGCAGTAACAATAGAGAAAAAGAGAGGCAGAGAGCTACGGTAGGAGAGGAAGGAGATTCGCACCGGCCTGCTGGGCTCCACCACCGCCGTCGCGTCGTCGCCGTCAGCACTGCGAGGTGCCATCCGCGTCGCTGTCGCTGAAGCTTCGCGCCGCTGTCTAACCGCCGTGCCTCGCCGTCAGTTGTTGCTCATCCTCATCGCGACCAGAGGGGAGCGCGAGATCGAGAGAGAGAGAGAAAAAGCGTGGAGTCAGCGTCGCGTGGAGAGGGACTCGCCGCTCCTTCCCACCGCCACCGAGCTGCCATTGTCGACGCGTGTTACCGCGGCTGAGGGTGTCGCCACCACCAAACCCTGGTCGAAGATTCTTCCACTGCACGCGAGAGGAAGAGGAGCGATGAGGCAGAACGCATCCTCGCCGGAGCTCTTGAGCGCCGCCGTCGTTCGTGCCTCCTCCCGCCACCAAATCTGCTCCCACTTCTGGGTTCTGGAATCTGACCCGGACGCCGCTGCCACCATCCGAGCTCGCTGCTGCTGATGATGGTAAGCCCAAACCGCCGCCGGCAAAAAGGGGTTCAGGCCGCCGCAGGTGTCGCTGCCGGAGAAGGGAGCTGCATCTCTGTGATTCCGACCGCCAGGAGTGGTTCTGTGACTTTGGGACCACCGCCGGAGCTTCTGGCTGCCCTTGCCGTCGCCGGAAAAGTCTATCGGTAAGGGTCTTAAGTTGGTTCCCCTTTCCGTTGAGTTTCTGGAAACCTCACTGTCACTGCATATGGTTCAGGTCATCGCTGCCGCTTGAGGTGTCTGCCGGGCTGCCACCAAACCGGTTCGGAGACCGCCGCTACTTCGGTTCAGTCGTTCCTTCTTCGGTTCGGTAAGCGTTTAGATTTGAAAGCCTTTTAGTTACCATTCTGTTATCATACGCTGAGGTTTTTGGCGTTAATTGCTATAGGATTGAGTTTCGGTTGTTGTATGTTGCGATTAGAGTTGTTGAGACTGTTGCAAAAGTGGCTTGGAGCTGAGGTTTTGGTTGCCGTCAGTTCGGGTTGAGGCGGAAAGGACTCTGTGAGGCGTTTGGGTTATGGAATTGCGTTTTGAGGTAGGGACTCTTTCCAAAAACTATATTCTTATATATTGGAATTATTACATATGGATACTGTTGTGAGATATTATGTATTTGGTGATTGTATCTGCCTTATGTGTCATTTGATTGACTCGAGTGATTATGGACGTTGGTTTGGTTGAATTGTTGTGCGGCTTTGTGAAATGTAATGTTTTGAAGTGATTCTTTAAAGATTCAAAATCTGAGTTTAATCCATTGAGGATTGATTTGATTTGAGTTAATTATTTGATGATGTGAAAAGTCGAATGCACTTTTGAATTCAGCCTGGTTTACTTTAATTGACTTGATCTTGGACAAATGATTTGTTACTGAACCGTTTCTTTAAAGCTTTGGAAATGAGTTAAATCGGTTGATATTGAGTTGATTTTGAAATGGTTTTCTTGAGATATGCCACTGAGGCGACTGTTGGATTTAGCTTGCTTTGAATTGATTTCTGGTTTTGAGCTGTTGAAAAGGAATGAGAAACGGTTTAGTTGGGACCCGAACCGGGTGGCAAAAGTCCAAGTTTTAGGGAGGTGCTGCCGAAATTTTTAAAAATCCTAGTCTTGTTTGAAAAGTTATTTAAAAAGGATTGGATTTGAGAAGTTGTATTATTTGATTTATTAAGAGAATATTTATATTTTCAAGTTTAATTTATTTAGTGAACTTTATGCCTTGAGTTTGACTTAAGAATATTGCAATATAACCGACGCACACCACTCACCACACGACCCAGACGCACGACTGAATAATTCAACCGCCGCACAGATCTGTTTAGAAATGGTTGAAAAAAAAAAAACTTATTTTGACAAACAACGCTGTTTGGTGAAGCATTACCCCTTGAACGGGCGGGGCGAAGAAAGAGGCACGAAATGCAAGTGATGCATTCTCACATAATTGAGATAACCGATCTTTTCAATTTATTAAAAATGAAAGCTTTTAGTAATTTTAAAGGAATCTAGAACTTTTTGATTGTGGAAGCCAAATTAAGTTTTGAGGTATTTTTGGTAAAGAAGTATTAGAAAAAAAAAAAATTTTTTAGAGAATAAAAAAAGAAACCTGAAACTTGCGTTTGGATTCAAATGAAACCGCATTTCTTTTCAAACATGAGTTTGATTTTCTGCGACCGGTTGGAAAAACTTGCTGATCTATTTGTCCCATCCATTGGTCGGGTTTTCCATAATAAATTCAATTCTTATTTAACTAACAATTTCAAGAGCAGGAATCAGCAAACAATTAAATAAAAAAAATATGAATTTTTAAGGGAAATTGATATAGCAAGATGTTTAGCGGGTTGACCTTCCATAAAGACTTGGGACTCTGCGACAACGACGCGAGGAAACTTTGACTATTAAAATCCCATTGTTAGGTATGCAAAACGACGGTGTGATTTTGAACAAGATGCTTCTTGTTTTTGAAAATTAAAATCCTAACTTGCCATGGTTTTGGAAGTTTTGGAAAGAGGATTCCGAGAGTGGCTTTGTTTAAAAAATTAGGAAAATTTTTTTTTTTTTTTTTTATTTTTTCGTTTTATGGTAAGAGCTTTGTTTGAGGAGAATGAGATATTTTTTAAAGCCAAGGCTGAAAAGATTGTTTAAAATTTGAGTTTCAAAATTTCCTGTTGAAATGGCGAATATTGAAGGGAAATGCATTTATGGCTTAAATTGCCGCCGATTTTATTGGAATTGATGCATTTATGACATGTGGAAAGTGCATGTTTTGTGAGGAGTGTTGAAGCCGGGTGCGATGGCTGGGTTATGATTTAATGAATTAATGGCAAGTATTGCGAAAACACAAATGGAACCGTAGCAGCCGGATGGCTAAGTAAGTACATGCCGGGTTACGGGCAAGGGCCATTGATAATGGATTATTTAGCTCTAATGTATAAATGCATATTATGATAAATACTGACACGGAATATGATAAATGAATAATGATTAGGCTGGGAAAAATGTTTGGATGTATAAGTATTGCTTGTTGTTTGTCTCTCTTTGAACTGTGTAAAAGCGGGGGTTGACAGGGCAACCGATACCCTTTCTAATGGCAGGACAGACGGACCCGCAGATACCCTCTTAATGGGTGACAGGGCGCAGATTTTGGAACCCTCTAATTTGCGATTGGACCAGGCGGCACAATATCTCACCTCTAATGATAATTTATGTGACATTTGGATGTTGGCGTTGTGCATATTATAATTAGTTTTCCTATGTTGTTAATTTGCTAACTGTTCTACCTGTAATTAACTGTTTGTTGTTTGCTTGGTGAACTTCCTGATCTGTTGTTTTTGCATTTGGGACCGGTTTGGTATTGTTGGTGGCTGATTGGTTGTTGGTTTGGATTGTTTGGGCCTAGGGGCGTGGTTTGAATTGGAGATGGACGATTCTGAAATTGGTTTTCGCGTTTTGTGTTGGTCTTGATTCTGAAAAGGTGAAATGCTAATTTGGTTCAGCATGGTTAAACCTTTTTTTTTTTTTTTTTTTTGAATTTTTGAGAATGAATGGTTCCTCTTTTCAGAAAAGATTTTCGACTCACTTTATGAAAACTGTTGGAAATAAGAGAGCGGAAATCACGGCGCTTCATGTACCTATACAGTAATTCTAAAAACCTCCACGAAACCCTTTCGAGGGATGATGTTCTCACCCCCCTACATTTTTTTCCCCTTTTCAGGATATTTGGCGCAGAAGTACGAAAGAGTTTTATTTTAGTTGTTGTTGAGATGCTCTGTATTGCTTAATTATTATTTGTTACCCTCGCCCCTTTATTTGAGATATTCTGTTAAAGAAGGGATAGGAGTTTGAATTGTCTAATGCTTGCTAAATTATTTATATATGTGTTTGTGTTAATATTATATGGATTTACTTTTATGGAGCTTTTTATTGTAAAGTTGTCATGGTATTCTGTTGAATGTATATGTTTTATTGGTCATGAAAAGTATTTTTGGGCAGCGTTCACGGTTTTAAAGTTTAAAAACAGTAGCTCATTTTTTAAGTATTCAAATATTTAAGTTTCGTCGTAAGTCCGAAGCTACAGAGTCGCGCAGCGCGAAGCGTGCAGCTTTTGGGTAAGTTAGCGGTGTTAACATTATGCGTATCAGCAGTGGTCTTCTTGTTAGAGCCTTAGGAATGGACCAACTATGTTTTAGTTGCATACTCTGAGTGTTTGTCATGTATTAGGTCTTGTCTAATGACGAGAATTAGAGCTTATGCACATGACGGTCTATTGATTAACGCCATTAGTCTTGCATTGCCATAATTCTTGCGTATTTAAAGTTTTGGCCGCCGTTTATACTACGCTGAATTATGTATATGAAAGCACTGATGGGTTATCATAGATGAAATAGAAGTAATAGGTAATGTGAATCGTGGGTTTTGGAAAAGTTGGAAACTATTTCTCGAGGCTATTCAGTGTGTATCTTGAATTCTGTTCGAGTCGACCTGTTCCTTCATGTTCTAACTTGAAGTTTCTTGTTTTGTAATCCTTTTGAACAGTTAGTTTGATTTTTCAACTATATTCCTCATTCATATGCATTCTTGTTGATCTTAATTGCATATTCTTGTTTGGAATCCTTGTTGCATCTATCTTCCTCTGTTGGGTTTTCTTCTTTGATTCACGTGTTCCGTTGATAGCTTCGAACTTTGTGCTTAATGTTTGTGCCTTTTTAACCTCCGGAGTTCCGAGGTCCAATTCTTTATAGAAAATTTTGACTTCAGTTTTTCTCTTATTTGAAATAACATTCAATAAAAAAATTTTTGAAATTTATATTTAAAAAGTTTTTTTTTTTTTTTATTTATATTTATATACTTATCTATATATGAAACTCGAGATTTTCTTTATACAGTTTAACAAATTATTTACTTCTAATTAATCTTGCCTGTACTTGTACTGGCTTACAAAACTGCACTTACTTCAAAAGTAAATTGACTTTCTAGTAATTTTTCTATTAGTTCCAATGCACATCTTCAATTGGTTATGTATTTGGGGTATTTTTCAAAAAATTCAGAAAGAAATGAATTTTAGGGCGCCTTTTATTCCGGTTTGAAGTTTCGTCTTGATAAGCTTTCACTTAACTTTATTTGAATTGAGTTTGGTTAGCATACTACATGGGTTATGCCATTGTTGTTCTTGTGAAAATGTTAGGACTTTATAGCTTTCTTCTTAATGAACGTGGAAACTCTTTTCCTTCTTAAGCATCTCACCTCTATGAATGTCATACATGATTCTGTCTTTTTAACTTTAATCTTTTTTTTTTTTTTTTTTTTTTTTTTTTTTTTTTTTTTTTTGTTTTATTCAATTCAATTCAGTATACCTCCGTTCATTTTGATTCGTTTCAAATTAGTGCGTTGTTTATTCTCTCATTTTCTCTACAAGAGGGTTTTTTAGTTAAAGAATTACCTTTGAGAAATTACAAATGATTGAGTTGTCTTTCCTATGACTTTCTGTATTCTTTTGGATGCAATTGAAGCTTGTTGATGCAACTCATGCCTTTAATGAATTCTTGTTTGGACTACCCTTTCGTTTAAGATCCTTTCTTGCAAAGCTTGATTCCCTTTTCACTACATCTTGAAACTTCTTGAAATGTCTTCTTGATGGTGATTTCAAGAAACACTTTTAGAGTTCTTGTTTTTGCACTTTTCAAAGAAGTTTTGAATTCTCTTATTTACATTCATAAATATAAAAAAAAAAAAAAAATTATTTTCTATTGAGATTGAGATTAACACTATGTTTCAATCTCGATGAAGTTAAATTTAAAAAATCGTATGCCGCTATTTTTAAATGACGGTTTGGAGGACTTCCTTGGTTTAGTTGGGAACCGATGCGTTTGTAATGCACCACTTAATTCATTTACCAAATTGTAAGCAAATTTTTACCTCGGAATTTCTTTTTAAAAAGAGTTTAACTTCCTCTTTCGTCCTTGCAAAAAAAAAAACTTTTATACACGCTTGTTAAATATGYACTTTGGAAATTTTTGAACAAGCATTTGATTTCTCTTCCGAGTTTTATGAATTGCTTTTGGTTAGGTTGTGCACTTAACTATCTTTTTAAAATATTTGAGGAAATTTTTTAGCTATTAGTCAAACTTGTGTGCATTTTGTTTTAGAACTCTACAAAGTCTACTTCAACATTACATTAAAGCAAAGACACAATTATGCTTTTGTTACTCTCTTGAAGGATGTTGTTACTTAACCTTCTATTTCAGACTGCGAAGTGGTTTTCCGCAAGTTTTCGATTCTTTTATGAACAATGAATTCGGAAGTATTTTAATTATGCTCTTGAGTTCTGTGAGCTTTGTCGTGGGTCTGAGATATTCTTTTCTGTAAACCTCATACTTCTTCGACTCAGCTTGAGTTTATTTCAAACTGATGTGCTGGTTTTCTTCTTATTGATCCAATTGAATTTCCTTGATCTAAGGGTTATTTTTGGAGTTGTTAATCGATTTATTTCTAGCAAACTTCTTTGCTTGAGCACCCTTGTTTATCTGGAATTGGATACATTCTCTCAAAATCTATGAGTACTATCTTTGACATTTGACTCTCCTTTCTAGAATCTTGTATCCTTCTGAGTAGACTCAAGAATTGTTTTGATATCACGTGCGACTTGTAGACGTAGTAACGCGATGCGTTAGTCCTTTAAGACGTGATATGTGTATACGGAAGTTGAAGCGGTAGGTGTACAACGTTAAGAGTTGTGGGTGTTCTGTTCCTTGCGGACGGGTTTGCGGTTGTTAGGCTTATGATTGGCTGAGGTTGTAAAATGATTGGTAGAGTTGGAAAATTGAAGTTCTGAAGTGGGAACGAGAATTGTCAGCGAACGTTATGCCYCTGTTTAAATACCAACATGCCTTGCAGCCTTTTACCACACTAATTACCACTTTGCTTTGTGAACGCCTATCTTGATTTGCACCCTATTTTGGCACCTCAAGTTTTTGTAAAGCCTTGAGCTCATGTGACCTTGTGCATTAAGCCTATCTTGTAATGTTTGCCTTGCAATCACACTCCTACCTTTGTATCCTTATGCATACAACAATTCCAGTATTTGAAAACCGTATATATGATTATGGTTTGAGATATTTTCGCTTCTTCCTTAAATGTTTTCAAGGGTGAAGTGTATGAAATTTCTTTCCTTTTGTATCAATTTTCGAGGGCAAAAATTTTTATAAGGTGGGTAGGATGTAAGACCCAGAACTTTTGAAAAGTCTTATTATGATCAAGTCTTAAATCATATAGTTATTTATAGCCTTAATTTCAGAGATTACTTTCTTAAGGATAATTAAAGCAAGTTTTGATTTATTGAATTTGAAATAAATTGAGATTATTATCCAATTTTATAATTATTGGATTATTTTCTATATTTTGATTATAAAGTTTATAGTGGTGAAATAATAAGGATTTCTGTATGGTTTGGATTAAATAATTAATATTTTAAATATCAATACTGCTACTTTGGAAAAATAAAGGGGTTTAATTATATTATTTCTAATTATTTTGATTTGGGCATTTTATGGAAAATAATTTGTGAAATTGATGAGCAAATAGTATTTTCTATATATAATTAGTGTTGGATTTAATTATGGATTTCAATTATTACATTATTCCCAATTTTATTTGAAATTACCAAATTA
>QBTX01001971.1:0-28014 GCA_003063285.2 Arachis monticola
CGTACAACTAACCAGCAAGTGCACTGGGTCGTCCAAGTAATACCTTACGTGGAGTAAGGGTCGAATCCCACGGAGATTGTTGGTATGAAGCAAGCCTATGGTCACCTTGTAAATCTCAGTCAGCAGATATAAAACAGTTATGTGGTTTTCGAATATTAATTAATAAAATAGGGATAGAGATGCTTATGTAAATCATTGGTAGGAATTTCAGATAAGCGGGTGGAGATGCTTTTCGTTCCTCTGAACCTCTGCTTTCCGCTATCTTCATCCAATCTGTCTAACTCCTTTCCATGGCTGGCTTTATGCAAGGGCATCACCGTTGTCAGTGGCTACATCCCTTCCTCTCAGTGAATAATATGCTCACGCACCCTGTCACGGCACGGCTATTCATCTGTCGGTTCCCGATCATGCTGGAATAGGATTCACCTTCCTTTTGCGTCTGTCACTAACGCCCAACAATCGCAGAGTTTGAAGCTCGTCACAGTCATTCAATCTTGAATCCTACTCAGAATACCACAGACAAGGTTTAGACCTTCCGGATTCTCTTGAATGCCGCCATATTCTAGCTTACGCCACGAAGATTCCGGTTAAGAATCTAAGAGATACTCATTCTAGCTTAATTCATGTAGAACGGAAGTGTTTGTCAGGCACGCGTTCATAGGGGAGATGGTGATGAGCGTCACACATAATCATCACCTTCATCACGTTCTTGGGTTCGAATGGATATCTTAGAAGCGAAATAGAAGAATTGAATAGAAAATAGAAGTACTTTGCATTAATCTTTGAGGAACAGCAGAGCACCACACCTTAATCTATGGAGTGTAGAAACTCTACCGTATGAAAATACATAAGTGAAAGGTCCAGGCATGGCCGAGATGGCCAGCCCCTCTGATCTAAGAACCAGCGTCCAAAGATGTCTTAATACAATAGTAAAAGGTCCTATTTATAATAAACTAGCTACTAGGGTTTACATGAGTAAGTAATTGATGTACAAATCCACTTCCGGGGCCACTTGGTGCGTGCTTGGGCTTGGGCTTGAGTGTAACACGTGCAGAGGCCATTTGTGGAGTTGAACGCCAGTTTTCTGTGCCAGTTTGGGCGTTCAACTCTGTTTTGGATCCTTTTCTGGCGCTGGACGCCAGATTTGGGCAGAAGGCTGGCGTTGAACGCCAGTTTACGTCGTCTATCCTTGTGCAAAGTATGGACTATTATATATTGCTGGAACAGCCTGGATGTCTACTTTCCAACGCAATTGGAAGCGCGCCATTTCGAGTTCTGTAGCTCCAGAAAATCCACTTTGAGTAGGAAGGTCAGAATCCAACAGCATCAGAGTCTTTTTCAACCTCTAAATCTGATTTTTCTCTCATTATTTTCAGCGAAAATATAATCATTGAAATCACAGAAAAACACACAAACTCATGTAAAGTCCAGAAATGTGAATTTAAAAAAATAAAAAAAAAAAAAATCCCTAAAAGTAACTAGATTCTACTAAAAAACTAAAAACAATGTCAAAAATATAGTAAAATTATATGCTCATCAATCATATAGTTGCATTCTATATATATATATATATATATATATATATATATATATATTATATATATAATATTATATATATATATTATATATGCATTTCATGAGTTTTACATTTCCCTACTCATTTACTTTATCTCCTTCAACTAAGCATGAGGACATGCTAATGTTTAAGTGTGGAGAGGTTGATAAACCATTATTTTATGATTTATATTGTGTTTAATTGTGTGGTTTTATCAAATCTTTACCCACTTATTCATATGATTAGCATGTATTTACAATTCCGTCCCAAAATCACTCCATGGTTGAAAACTTGCTTCCTAGAGACTTTTAATTATGTATTTTAATTCTCCTTTATCCCATTCGATGCCGTGATCCGTGTGTTAAGTGTTTCAGGCTTCATAGGGCATGAATGACTTGGAAATTGGAGAGGAGGCTTGCAAAAATGGAAGGAACACAAGAAACTAAGGAGATGACCAGCGAGCAATGACGCGAGCGCATGGCCCACGTGAACGCGCAAAATGGAGAATTCGCAACAACGCGAATGCGTGCCTGACGCAAACGCGTGGATTGGAGTCTGCACGAATGACGCGAACGCGTGAACTACGCGAACGCGTGACAAGGAAAATCGCTGAATGACTCAAACGCGTGGACGACGCGTACGCGTGACCTGCGCAATCTGCAAAAATAACAGAATACGCTGGGGGCGATCTCGGGCCGCATTTTGACCCAGTTTTCGGCCCAAAAACACAGACTAAACCTAGGGAACATGCTGAGACTCAACACGCATCTACACTCATTCAGATTCATCACATTAGGATTACGTCAGTTTTAGATCTGAGTTTTTAGATTTGCATTACATTGATAGTTTATGCTTTTGCTTGGATTTTTGGATGCTGAGAGTCATTACCTCCGTTGAAGACATTACTTTAGTTTGCTTCCTTACTCCCTTATTTTTAATTAGTTACTCATTGACTCTGTTCAGATAATTATGTTGCGTTTTGAATTTATTAATATATAGAGTTATTTTTATTCTAATTAATTTTAATTCTCTATTTTATTTTATTTAATTATGTCTTCTCATATTTTTATGATTATTAATTTCATGTCAATAGAGTAGAATTTCTACTTGACATAGGGGTTGATTAAGAGGAGATACTTGAGTTGGAATGCTCAAGTGCTTGGTTGAATTGGACGTTGTTAGCTAATTCCATATCTACTAGCACTAGACCTCCCCAAGGGAGAGGACTAGGACTTGAGGGTAAGAGTTAGTTTAATCACCATACTTTTTCCTTATTTAGTAAGGGATAACCGAGTGAGAACAACACCCTTTTTACACTACACTTGAGAAGATCCCAACAAGGATAGAAATTCCATCTAATTATTCCCCCAGTCAAGGCCTTTTATTCAGAGTATCAATAATTATTATTAGTTTATTTTTATTGCTTTAATTTTTAATCATTTTAATTACTCGTTATCAAAACTTAAATTTTCTAAAAACCCCCAGTTAATAAAATAGCACTCTTTCCTGCAACTCGTTGGGAGACGACCTAGGACTCATACTCCTAGTATTTTATTTCTAAAATTTGTGACAACTCTTTTTTAAATTGGTGAGGCAGATCTTAGCCGGTTAAGAGCTATACGTGCAACGCTGTCCTCTTAATTGAAATCTCTAAATTGTTTAACTTCTGCCACGCACCATGTACGCACAGGAAGGGATTTTCGCAAAGTGTGCAGACACACGCATCTGTGCGTCCGCACAGGTGTCCGCGCATGACTTCATTAAAATGGCATGTGACTCGCGATTTAGAGGATTTGGAGGCCCATTTCTGAAGTCTTTTAGCTCATATTGGAAAGGAAATGAAGAATAGAAGATAGCATATCATTAGTATAGTTTAGGAGTAGTAATAGGAAGCTTTTAGTTTAGTTTTTCTCTAAGTTTTTCATCATCTCTATTAGGGTTTATATTAGGGTTTTACATTCAAGTGCCATTTTCCATTTTGATCTTGGATTTTGCTAGCTTTCATTGTAAGTATTCTCTTGCTATTGCTCTTTATAGTTACATTGTTCTTACACTTTCTTATAATTCAAGTTATAGTTCAATTTCACTTCTCCTTTGCAATTTCTATTTCTTGTTGATAAATTTGATGTTTGATGATGTTTACATGCTTTCTTGAGTCTTTATTGTTGATTGAGATCATTTGTTGCTTTTGGTTTCAAGCTTTTTCTCATTTTACCCATGTTTAAGCTCTTTGCCCACCAAGTGTTTGACAACATGTCAAGCATGATTTTGGGCTAGTTTTCTATCTCTTGGCTTGGGAAAAGTGAGCAATTGGGTTCCAACATTTAGTGTCAATTCTGGATTGTTAATTGTTCTTGTTCCCACTAACGCTATGTTGTTGCTAGGTTAATTAGCAAGCAATTTAGGATTTGTGGGTTAAGAACACTTATGCTCATTTAACTTACTTTCCGATGTAAAAGTTGATCAAATGAGATTGATCCATTCTAATTGGCATAGTTGTGGTTCCAACAAAGAAATGACCCTTAGCTCACTCCAAGCCAAGATACTTTTTATGCTTCGATTTCTTCATACACATTTACATTAGTTCCTTTTACACTTTACTTGTCTATATTGCATAGTTACTTCATCAATTCCTTTATTAGTTCATTTATTACAATTTTGCATGTTCTTTTATTGCTTTATATGTTTATTCCTTTATTGAAAATCTCATGATCCTCACAACCAAGATTGCACACTCATTGGTCTCAAGTGTCCTTGGGAGACGACTCGGGAATCGAAACTCCCGGAATTGAATTGATTTTGAATTGTGACATTTCTTTAGATTAAACATTTGACGTGGTGGATTGATCATTGGTCTAGGCTATACCTTCAACGATAAGATTCTAATTTGTGAAAACCTAGATCGACGGTGAATCTGGCCCTTCGGTTCAGCAAATCCTCATTTCTTCATGAATTCTCCATTTTTGCATGCTTTTTCTTCATTCCTTCAACCCAATCTTTGCTTTTAATCCTGAAATCACTCAACAAACATATCAAGGCATCGAATGAAATTAAAGTGAATTAAAATTAGCAATTTTAAGGCCTAAAAAGTATGTTTTTACTCTTAAGCTCAAATTAGGAAAAATTCACAAAACCATGCTATTTCATTGAATAAATGTGAGAAAAGATGATAAAATCTCCTAAAATCGACACAAGATAAACCACAAAATTAGGGTTTATCAAACCCCAATACAGGTGTAGTGGTCAACTTTTGTTTCAATGCTTGGAAACTTTCCTCGCATTTAAAGGTCAAGACAAATGGTGCATCCTTCCTAGTCAGCTTAGTTAGAGGCAAAGCGAGTTGTGAGAAACCTTTGATGAACTTTCGATAATAACCTACTAAACCAAGAAAACTCCTATCTCTGTCACAAAAGTTGGTCGCCCCCAATCCATTACCGCCTCTACTTTAGCAGGATCCACAACAATTCCTTGTTGACTTACCACATGTCCAAGAAACTTCACCTCACTCTTCTAGAATTCGCATTTAGATAGCTTGGTGTACAATTTCCTTTCCTTCAAGATCTGTAACACAGTTCGCAAGTGCTCCACATGTTCTTCTTCAGTTTTTGAGTAAATGAGAATGCCATCAATGAAGATGACAATGAATTTATTCAAGAATGGACGGAATGTAATCCATAAACACTATCGGAGCATTGGTTAACCCGAAAGACATTACCATGCATTCGTAGTGACCGTATTGCGTTCTGAAAGCAGTCTTCGGAATGTCCTCATCTCTAACCCTTATCTGATAATAGCCCGACCTAAGGTCAATCTTGAAAAATACTCTAGCTCCCTGTAACTAGTCCATTAGATCATCAATTCTCGGTAATAAATATTTATTCTTCACAGTGACTTTGTTTAGTTGCCGATAGTCTACACACAAACGCATACTCCCATCCTTTTTCTTTACCAGTAACACTGGCGATTTCCACGGAGAAACACTCGACCAGATAAAACTTTTACTCATTAGTTCTTCTAGCTGATATTTGAGTTTAGTTAATTCCAACGGTGACATTCAATATGGAGCAACTGAGATTGGCCCAAATCCAGGTAGCAACTCAATTGCAAACTCGATTTCTCGAGCAGGAGGAAATTCAAGAATGTCGTCCGGAAATACTTCAGGAAATTCACATACAACCGGAATTTGCTCTAAGCTTTGTTCCTCACCTGACACATTTGCAGCTAACAGTATAACACCCTCAATTCACACCCACTACAGTTCACAACGATAGAGTTCAAATAATAATCCTTTGCCACAACCGGCCCCTCTGATCCTTCTGACTAAAGTGCAACATTCTTTCAGAACAGATTAACAGCACGCGGTTCTTAGATAACCAATTCAATCCCAAGATGAGATCAAGACCAATCATCGGCAGACAAATCAAATCATGAACAAAATCTCGCTGTTTAACTTGGAATGATACTTGTGGGCAACCTATTCTAGTCACAATGGCTTCAGAAGTAGCATTATGCACTTTCAAGTCATCACCCAACACTACCATCTTTAATCCTATCTCATTAGTCTTTTCAAATGCTATAAATGAATGCGTTGCTCCAGAATCAAACAAAGCATTTAAAATTTTATCAGAAACTTCACAGTTACCTCTATTCAATGTCTCGAATCCCTTGGCACCTGCGGCAGAAGTCGTGAACACTCTCCCTGGTTCTTGTACTCTACCGATCTCATACTTCTTCTTTTCTGGACAATTCCAGGCCAGGTGTCCGGGTCATCCACAAAAGTAACACACTCCCAACCTAATCTTCAAGGGACTCTAGGATGATAATTTCCGCACCTCTGACAACTTAGCTCATTCTGTGGCTGCTTCTCGAACCTTCTACCTTGATTACCAGTGTTATTTGGCCTTCTGAAGTTGTTATGTCCTTGATTATGCTGTAGAACAAAGCCTCCCCGCTTAAAGGTTCTACCCCTTGGTGCGAAATTCCTTCCTTGAGTTCTCTGAAAAGGCATTCTCTGATTTCCCTTATTTAATGCTGCCTTCCTCACACACTCTTCAGTCACCCTACTCTTATTCACAAGCTGAAAAAGTCCCTAATCTCCATCGGCCCAACGGAGCTCAGAATATCGCTCCAAAGTTCTTCCTCATACTTTATACACTTTCATTCAGTAAAATCCTCTGGAGCACCTTGACAGATTCGCAAAAATTGGCACAATTCTTCAAGCCTATTAGTGTACTCTGTAATAGTCATTTGGCCCTATTTCAACTACAGCAACTCAAGCTCCTTAGCGTTCCTAACTGAACTGGAAAAATACATTCTATAAAACTCCATTCAGAACACCTCCCAAGGTATCACAGCACCATCTGGTTGCAGGATACGTTGTGTTTCCTACCACTAGTACTGGGCTTCACCCTATAACTGGTAGGTCTCGAACTCAACCCACTGTTCTTCGGGAACCTGATAAGCCTGCAGAGCCCGCTCCATTGCTTGAAATCAGTTATCCACCTCAGTAGGATTTGTGGTCCCCCTGAAGGTTGGAGGGTGCACTTTCAGAAAAGAGGCAAGCGTCATTGGCCCTTCTTCACCATTGTTCCCGTTATTCCCGTTATTCATCTGATTCTTCAACGCCTCGGATGTCGCCTGCATAGCCGCAGTCATATTTTCCAGGGCAGCCATAAAGTCCACAGGGTTATTCCCTGCTGGTTCAGGATTTGCATTGCCTAATCTACCTCTGCCTTGCTCGCGACCGCGTCTGTGAGTCAACATCTGGTTCCTGTTCACACCAAATAAGTGATATCAAGTTGATCACTCTCAATATCTCAAGTCAAGTGCTTCAAAGCCCCAAATGTATGCTCATGGACATTCATGCCACATATATCAGTTAAATAACCTAATTTAGCATGTATAGACACTCTAAATGACGGGCGGTGTTGGAGGGGCATCCTGCTCGAGGGAATTGGAGGTATCACCCATCGCAGGCTCTGTCGACGTCATTGTTGTATCTGTAGCGGGCATAGTAGAAGGAGGCACCTAGTTTGGGTTTGGGACCATAATAAATTGCTGGTTTGATGGACCCGCCTATGACGTCACAGTGGTTGATGGGGTAGCTGGGGTAGAGGGCGATGACTGGGCAGCCCTGGGGGATTCGGTGGAAGCTCGCCCACTACCACAACCATGTGTCCCACTTGACCTACCTCTACTGCCTATCGTCATGTTTATGCAGCAAATATATTAATAACATATTAATAACATAACAAACACGAACAAATAATAACATAAGAAAAAACTCAAGAAATAACAAATAATTCAAAAAGTGGTTTAGCTTAGTAAATAAAAAAAGGAAATTACATAGTGTTTAAGTTTGAAAATAATTAAATTAAACTTTTAAACCATTCTAATTTTATTCTATCTTATTTTCTTTTTAAAGTATTCTAACTTCCATAGCATTCTAACTCTCAAAGAATTCTAACTTTGTTAACAATGTTTCAAAACATTCCAACTTTTAAAGCATTCTAACAATAAAAAAATACTATCATATGCAAACTCAAGAAAGCACAAAATAACATGATGAAACATCAATGCGTACGACAAAACACTGTAATTAATCAGCATAAACCGGCAGTTCTAGTAGCAATATGAATAAGCAAAATAAGAATTAAAATAGTAATTTTCTGACAAAACAACAGCAACCAGTGAATCATCAAAACAGTTAAGCATTGCTCAAACAAATTCAGCAACAATTCTTCAGCCAAAATAACAGTAAAATACAAATTAATGATTCAGACTGATTCACATAATCCCAGTAACAAGGATCAACAATCTTAGATAATAATTCCAAACATATTGAGCAGAGATCAGAACCTATCAATCTAACTAAATTATCCTAACCTAACCACCTAAAAATAATTTACAATAGAAATTAATCTACCTAAAATCAATGAAAACTAATTCATTGAAAATCCCTAACCATCTAAAATCAACTAAAATATAAATCAATCTAATTAAACTAATTTGAGGAGAGAAGAGAGAAAACCTAGAACAAAAATAGACAGTTTGAGCAGCGGTGGTGGCGGGCTTTTCTGTGGCGGCAGGGCAGCAGTGGCAATAACAGAGAACATAGAAGGGAGCGTTTCGAACAACGGCGGCAGCAGTCTTTCCAACAGCAGTAGGATAGGGCAGTAGTGGTGGCAGGGGGCTAGAGAGAGACTGAGGGGTGAGAGGTTAGAGAGAGAGAGAGAGAGAGAGAGAGAGAGAGAGAGAGAGAGAGAGGAAGGTGAGTGAGTAGAGAGAGAAACCAATTCCGAAATGAAGAGGAAGAAGGTTCGCAGTTCGAATTTAGGACACGATTATCATCGGATTTACTAGCAAATAAATCCGATGGTAACATTGTGCGTGTAACCAAAATACAGCGTTTCACAAAATAAGGTTAAGCGTTGGATTTACTCACTAGTAAATCCGACAGTAGCTAGTGCACCAATTTTTTTCCCTCCAATTTTTACCGTCGACGTTACCATCAGAACATCAACTCTGATGATAATATTTTAGGGTGACGAATTCATTGCCAATTCCGACGGTAAATCTGATGAAAAATCCGCCGCTAATATCCGACACTAAATTCAACGGTAAATCCGACGATTCTCAGCATTTTTCTTGTAGTGAGAACCAGTGGCAGAACCAGCCGCGAAAGACGAAGCAGCAATGACACCGCGCGGATTTGATGCGCCCTAATGAGAGGGACCTGGCCTTGTGGATGTAAGCTTAGATGCAATTGAGTCGACAGTGGCAATAGGAGTTGGAGGTGCGGCATCGCGGCATTTCTCCTGCATTGAAATAGAGAAATTCTGTTTAGGGTTTGGTTTGGGGGTTTCACTATTTTGTTTGTTTGGGTTTATTTGTGGGGTGGGAGTTTTAATCATCTGTAAATAGTGAGAGTTTCTATCAAGAAGAGTTTAATAAATTGCCATAAATAAATTATTTTATAGAGTTTTCTAAAAATTTTCTCCAAAAAACTTCCATAAATAAGTAAAAATTTTGTAGTGTGCTAAGAGATTTTTAATTTGAGTTGATTGAGCTATATTTTCTTTATAAATATCAAAATGCATCAGTATCCAAAGAGAGGAAGAAGAGAATAGAAAAGAGAAAATATTACAACAAAAAAAATAGTTCAGAGAGACCATTATTCATTGTTAATAAAAATTTCAAAAAAATTATATTTTAAAATTTTAATACATCGAAAAAAAAGAAAAAGAAAGATCTCTAGAGATTTATTAAAGAAATTTCAAAGAACTAGTGAAACTAAAGGTTTTTAGTATAAATTTTTTTCATTATTTTTTTTTGAATTTTTTTAAAAAATTTTTATAATAAAATATAAAAAAAATAGAAGCTTACCTTAATTAGAGAAGAGAAGAGATACTCTGAAAAATAAGAATGAGTATTTTGAGATGTGTGTTGCGTGTAAATACTACCTTAAATAATGTATGATTGTTATTATTATTATTCCAATTATTTAATTTTTTTAATTTTATTTTATTTTATTATTATTTTGTCTCCTTGTATATTAGTTTACTTATTTGTTCTTCTTTATTTAATTTTTTGGAACAAGGAATATGCCTTCTTATTCCTTTTATTTCAAATCCAAGACTATAATAATGGCTTGTGCAATAATTTTGACTAAAATATCACATATTTTTGTGCAACAATTTTCATTAAGGTATCTTAAACTCTACTATGATAGATTTTTCTCATTTTTTGATATCCAGTCAGTTATTTTATTCTGGTGAAAAAATTAATTAGTGGCAACGTTGAATCTTATAGCACAGTTTCTTTTAAAAACGACGATTATTCCTCTCATATCTCAGTCGCCTTTCAGTTACATTGTCTCAAGCGAAAATGTTGTGACAAGAAACAACAGGTCTAGACTTGGATTAACTATTTATAACATAAGTAAACTCATCTAATTCAAAGTTAAATTCAGCTCGTCCTATTTTTATTCTTATTCATAATTCAATTGTTAGATTACTAGTTAAACTGGATCATATTTAAATAATTATATAAAATTTTATTTTATTATTTTTATAAGTGAATTTTTATTTTATTTGTTATAAAATTAACGGTCTTATTTTTGGATTTTAATAACTTATTAATTACTTTATAATTATTATAGTTATTGAGTATCTATTAAAAATAAAATATTAATAAATATTATAATTATAAAAAAATATGTTATAATTCATAAATTATATTTTTTTAAATACTTAGATATTCAATAAATTCTAATGATTATCGAATAATTATGATAATTAAAAAAACACTGTTAAGTTAACAAGAACATATTATGCTGGATTTTTTAAAATAAATTATTTAATTACTTTACTTATTGATATATGTAATTTGTAGTTTATTTATTAATTTGTATCGTTTTACATATCTCGTTTAGATTGTAAATGAATTAATCTTGAGCATATCTCGTTTACAGTGTAAACAAAATAATTCTAATTCTCGCTTCTATAAGGAAGTCATATTTATAGTGTGAAAAATGTCACTTTTATTCACTTTTACACTTCTTCTTTTCTTCTTTTTGGACATTTTCTTGATATTTTAGAGGTATTTGGACATTATAGCGCACGCAGATGCACAAGATGACGACATCAATTGCTTGAATACGATATGACATGTCGCTGGAGCGATCGATTTCCAGTTAGTGTTATTATTTTTTTCTTTTAAATAAATAAGCATATAGTTATAGTTAAGTTACTTTTATAAATTTAGTATTGTTATATATGACTAGAATAGATGTTATTTTAGTAACATAAAATAAGTTAGTTGTCAGATTAGTTTTCATTAGGTGGTGAAATGTATTGTTAGTAACTTATTTTGTTGACTATTATTTGTAACATATATCCAACTCTTTCAATCTCATTTGTCCCATTAGCTCCGAGACTCTTCAATATTAGACTCTTTAACTCAAACAAAGAACTTAGTCTCTAAATGCGCAAGAGAATAGGACTATCACACTCAAACACAATTCCATTGTCACTATTTTTCATGTGACAATTTAGCATATAGACTGTAAGACCCTAGATTTTGAAAATTTAATAATAAATTATTTATGATTTATTTTATTTATTTGAGAGCATATTTTCAGAAATTTTTGTATTAATTAAGTACTTTCTTATTATTGATTTAAAGGTTTAGTGATTTAAAAACAATGAGGATTTTATATGCGCTAATTTGAATAATTAGATTTTGAACATTATTTTATAATTTTAAAATAAAATTAATTTAATTATCTCTAATTATTGAATTTGAGTCTTTATTTGAAAAATAAATTATAAGTTGATAATTAAATAGTATTTTCATAGATATTATTATTTGATTAAATTTGATTTCAAATTATTACTCTATTACCTTCAATTTTATTGAAATTACTAAATTATCCGAAATTCTCAATTTCAAATAGAAAACCTTAAATTCCCAATTCCAAACCCTAATTTTACTAACCCTAATCCCTTCTACCCAACCCACACACACGTAACCCCCTCCCTTCACACTCGTTCACCCCCCAATTAGCCACGTTACCCACTCCTTACCGCTATTCACTCACCATCACCATTCCCTTTTTCCTTTTATCCCCACCCACACCCACGCAACAAAAGAAAGAAAGAAATCAGAAAGGGAAAGAATGGAAACTGGGGGGGCTTGAGGGGAAAACAGAGATCAGAGGGAGAGTGTGACGGAACAGAGGAAGGAGGATCGCCGGGCTGTGCTGCTCCCTGCGCCGGTTGTCATCGCTGCCGGGAGAGCTAGAGAAGGAGAGAAGTAAAATCGCGAAGACAGAGAGATCAACGGAGACTTTCACGCTGTTCGTCCTTGTCACTGCCATGCGTTGCCGCCGCCGCCGTTAGTTCAGCTGCCGTCGAGCTCGCATCAACCGTCGCCATGGAAACTGCCACCATCATCTCCAAAGCCGCGTCATCGATTAGGTTAGGGAGAAGGAGAATCGCGAGCAACCAGAGGACGAGAAGAACGCGTGGTGGTGGGTGTTCTCTTAGCCATCGCCACCACCGGAGTCACAAACCAAGGTGGAGGAGAAAGCCATCT
The DNA here is from genome assembly GCA_003063285.2 of Arachis monticola. NCBI lineage: Eukaryota > Viridiplantae > Streptophyta > Magnoliopsida > Fabales > Fabaceae > Arachis > Arachis monticola. Next base: position 12,653 of record QBTX01001971.1, read on the forward strand.
TCCCCGTTGCTGCTATAGTCGTCCGTACTACTGCCGCTGAAGGAAGGCCGTTCAGTCACCCTCATCAAGTTGCATGTGGCTGTTAGAGCTCCTTGTCTCTGCTCTGATCGTCGGAAGTCACCGACGAAGTTTTGGTCGCCTCATTCCACTATTCTTTTGAATTCCGTAAGTTGCACTCATTCCAAAAACCCTCACTGTTACCATTCTTTTTCATGGTTGTTGAGAACCTTGAGATATTAATGTATTAGGGTTGTGTAAATGCCGCTGCAAATTGTTCGATGATATTGCTATTGGGGAGAGTTGTTGGTGAGGCTAATGCCACTGCTGTTGCTAATCCGGTTTGAGGCTGTTGCTACTGCTGCGAGTTAGAACGAAGTTGGAGTCACGCCTAACTTTGTGGGTTTCGACTAACTAAGGTAGGAGATTTGTTTTAAAAGTAAAGGTTTTAACTTATGAATGCTACTAAAATTAAATGAGTAACTGCAAATGGTTTATGGTTGCTTTGTGTGAATAATTGACGGAATTGAGTTGAATTATAACTGTAGTTGGTGATTGATTTGATGATTGTGCGTGCTGAATGTTGTAAGGGATAGTCTATACAAGATATGTTACTTGCAGCTGTGTATACTGCTTATGATTGATGGTTTATCATGTGTTTGTTTGTTGAAAAGTGTATAGTGAATTTTTGTTATGATAAAGATGCAGAAAAGTGAGTTTGAGTTATGAGTGAGCCTTTGCAACAAGGGGTAAATTAATGAATATAAACTCTTAGAGCTGTGTTGATTATGCTAGCAACTTTAGTTAGTCAAAAGAAAGGTAAAATTATGGTTTTAGATGAATCCTAGGCTTGAATATAGGATTTATAGGATTTGGTATGTGAGGTTGTTGGAAATGTTTTGTGCAGAATTTCTGCAGAAATATGCATAATTGGCAGTAAAACGAATGATTTTCTGGGAGCAGTCCAGACCAAATTTTTAGATGATATTATTTTTCTGTAAAACTTTAGTGTGTCTTGAACATGTCATAAAAATTTCAGAGAATTTGGCCAAGCGGTTTGGAAGATATGATTTTTTGAAGTTTAGTGGTTGCTGCAGATTTTTCTGGTTTTCTGGTTCTGCAGTACCAACTTTCAGATGCTATAACTTTTAATTTAAATAGAATTTTGAGTTGGTTCCAAAAGAATTTTAAAGATCTATCAGTCTATTTTAAGTGAGTACAAGTTTCATGTTCATATCTATTTTGTAGACTTAGATAAGTCACTTGGAAAATCAGTTGTTTGCTGGAAACTCTGAACTGGTTTGTGAAAACAGGGCTGTGTTCCTAAGCTCATAACTTTTTCATGTGACATGGTAATAATCTGAAATTTTGTTTTCTGGAAAGCTGAAAGAGTTTTGTCTAAGTACATAAATTTTGAAAGGCAATGGATGAGAACTGGATTTTTAGTGAATTTAACAAATTTACTGCTCACTGCTGTTTTTCTGCAATGATAGCAGAATTTTAAAACATTTGTACAATTTTCAGTTATAGTCGGAATGCCCCAGAACCAAGTTTTATTTTCTAAACCCGTGATTTTACAATAACTAAAGGGATTAAAGAGAGTATAATGACTAATTAAGAATGTTTACCTGGTAAATAGTTAAGGAAAGTTTGAACGTTGTTAAAGCTGAGGGAACCCGTAAGGGTGGTTTTAGTGCTATTTTAGAGGAGATTATGTCCGAATTTCTATAAAAGTTCAAGGACTTAGTTTAATAAAAATGTGTAAGTTGCTCCTAAGAAAGGTTAAAGTTAAAGACAATGATATTGAGAGATAAAGTGAAGAAAGAAAAATGAGGAACAAGGAATGAAATAAAAGTTGAGAATTATATTGAATGGGCCTTGTGCCGAACTGCTAATGCGAAAGTGCCCGCCTAATGGATAGCCTGAGATTGCTAATGCGGGAATGTTCGCCTAATTGATAGCACTGTTCCTTACTGTGATACACATTGAAATGTTATTATAATGAGGCCTAATTGACACGGGTAACCGTGATGCCAAGGTGTCTAATTGACACAGTAAAGGGACCATACTCGGGGTTCACTCTGAGTAACGTCGGGTTGCGGGTAGACAACCGACGCATGAGCTCATGGCCTGCGCTAGGAACAGGCATGCATCATCTTGTTTGCGCATTTACATTTGATTGTGTTTGCTTTATTTTATTTATTTGTGTTTGTGCTGTTGTTTTGGTGATGTGCTTACGTGCTTTATGGATATTTTACTTGTGTTGTGATCTTAATAAAGTAATTAGGAATGATGTTTATGGATAAGGAATTGTTAATGTGATTGGAATTTTGTTTAATTAACGTGAATTAAAGGAAGGAACTTAAAACTATTTTAAGTGAAATTGTTTTTATGATATGAATTAGCTATTTGTATTTACTCTGTTTAGTGCAGCATTCATATTCCCTACTGAGAACTAGTGGTTTGTTCTCACCCCAAAATCTTCCACCCTTTTAGTGACAGGTTCGGAGACTCAGTTTGAAGCCGCGGGCGATTAGGAGTTTTATTTAAGTTTATGTGTTGAGTTGCTTTTATAGAATTCCCTCGCCCTTGTTTTTATTTTATTTTATTTTATACAGAGGGATAGGAGTTGTAACTGAATTTCTTTTGTATTCTTTTGTAAGATATTTATTATTATTAATAATTATGTGACTAGTATTTTTTTTGAGATCTTTGATATATGATTTTAAGTAATAAAAACAAAAATTTTCGGCTTTTTCCTAAAAATTGAAATGCGAAATTGAACTAAAGGCTCAATATTAAATAGTAAATAAGGAAAACAGGTAAGTAACGCCTTGCTTTGGTACGATCATGACGTGCTGAAAGTTTGGGTGTTATATAGACTTACGACAATATATTTACTACTACTAGATATTTTTACTAAATTTATTGAAAGAATAGCGGAGAAGAAGTAAAATGTTTGTGGAGACGACTGATGCTTGCAGATCCTTTTATAAATATATAACTAGTCGAAATAGTTTTTCACACATTTTTCACACATTTCGTTAACAATGTATATAAGATACATGTGGTTCATCCTCTCTTATGTATCATGTGTGCAAACATGATATATTTATCCCAAAATGTAGTATAAATAAGATACACTTAAACTCAACTCATTTACCATATAAATGAGATAAGTAAAGTAATGCAAAATTGTAAATACTTTACAAATTTCATATATCAATAAAGAAAAGAATTAAATTATTTATTTAAAAAAAATCTCATTTATGCGTGAGAGTACAATACTGACAAAAGTTTAGTGTATCAAAAAAAATTAATAACTATAAATTATGATAAAAAATTTTAATTATTTTTGTATAACAATATTGCAACTTTGGTAATTATTTTTTGAATTGTTTAATATCAAAAAGTATTTTATGATTATATTATGAGTTTAATTTTGATATATTGACAGTGTAAGGTATTTTATCCAATCATATAATTACATCTATTTTTTTGGATGACCAAATTAATTTTAAAGTTAGTTATTTTTATTGATGTGACGTTATACAATTAGATGCGCGTGTAAAATTATTTCATACTAACAGCGCATCAAAATTAAATTCTTATATTATTATTTCTCAATAAATTAATTAGTCTCAAATTTTTTATTCTAAAATATATAGTAATATTTATTAAAAAATAACTCCGAAGCATAACATGAGTTATTAAACTTGTTATGCGTATTTGGTAAGCTTAATAATTTAAAAAGCTTCCATAAAAATACAAATATTTCTTAAATTTTGAAGATACTTATTAAAAATTTAATAATTTTAATTAATACTAATTTTAATATTTATTTAGCTAATTCCACTCTTTTTTTTAATGTTTGTTTAAACGTTATTATTTCGATAAAAAAAATTTTTAATAAAAATAGATAATTTTTTTTATTTTTAATATATTTAGTAAATTTTTAATAGTAAAAATAAAAATATTAAAAAAATAAAAAAAATATCTTTTTTAAAAAATTATAATTTATATTTTTTTAAATTTTTTTTATTTAAAAAAATATTTTTTATATAATAAATAAAAAAATTATAAAATATCTAAACATAAAATTATTTTTATCTTCTCATAAAATTTTTTAAAAAAAGATAATTCAAAAAAAGATAATACACCCAAACAAGCTCTTGCTAGAATGATTATTAGAGAGTGTGTTAACTTCAACTTGGAACAGGATTCTTAGCTTCCTCCCCCGATTACTTGCGGAACTGAATAGTGAATACCGATCCTCCAAGCCTTCCATTGGTTCTAGGTTTCTGCCTTCTGCTTCTCTCTCTGCCTTTCACTACTTACATTCAGTTATTCAAATCGAGCAAGCCGTGCGCACTGCGCACGAGCTCTGCACACCCGCWATCGTGCGCACTCTCACACCACTGCGTGGAAGAGAGAGAAGTGAAAAGCCCTGAAATTATAAGTTAGAAAGGAAGGAGAAGAGGGAGAAATAGCATATGGCTGATCTGTTTGCGTGGCTCATCTCCTTCTTYATCCTTATTGCCTTGCTTGTCATCGTTATTTACCAGGTCAAAATTTCCCAAACGACAACCCCTCTTTTATGTGCATTTTTGTTTTTGAGTTCTTAATTTGCAACGGAAAGAATTTCTCTGGTTAGTTTGTTCATTTGTGGTAATAGATTTTAGGTATCGGTTGCAGAAAAAAAAGGCTTCACTCGTTCTTTCTTTTGCGTGTTAAGTTTCATTAATTCTCTGAAGTTGATGAACGAGAAGAAATTTACTTTTAAAATAGGTTAAAAAGTGAAACTTTTACTTTTCTCTGCAACAGAAGACAGTGAAGAATGAAAATTTGTGGTACGATGGGGCTCTTTTTGTGTAATTTTCCTCAGAAGATGTGATTCAATGGCCAGAATGCATGTGAAATTTTTGTATATTAAACTCAGTTCTAAGACTGGAAAAATATGATCGTAGTTAAGTAGAGTATGCTGTTTAGTCTAATTTTGAATTAGGTACATCTAGTAGAGAGGACCTGAGTTTCTTATGATTGTATGTTCTTCATGTTGGTCTATCATGTTCTAGTTAAGTGTTCTTTGCAATGCCATCAAATTGTCTTTGCAGCTGTTTGCTTATTATCAAGCTTCTGTTTTTTTTGCTATCTAACGTATGCTAACTTATTTCTTTTCCCTTTTATATCCGATGCAGTTAATGTGTTTGGCAGATCTAGAGTTTGATTATATAAATCCTTACGATTCCTCATCGCGAATAAACAAAGTGATTTTACCTGAGTTTATAACACAAGGTGTCCTATGCTGCTTCTACCTTATAACAGGGCATTGGGTTATGTCACTATTTTGTGTTCCTTACCTCTACTACAATTATAGATTGTAAGTTTTCCATCAACTCTAAACATGAATTGAGCAAGTTTTTTGTTTCGGAATGATTACAATAACTGAAGTATGACTATTATGTTTTGTGGAGCCCGTAATTGGAACTACTACATTATAGACAGCAAATTGAAATAAGGATGATGTTTTCATTCCTCTGCAGTGTATATGTATGACTGCCTAGAATAGTAATAACTTCTTTTCTGACATGAGATAAGCCGAGGATGACTGTAACTTCATTTTTGGTTTTGTTGGGGGTTATCCATGTACAGTAGTGTGGTGAGGGAGGAGTGTTTGAAATTTGGATTTGGATTTTTTGGTCCTTCATTCTTCTTCATTTCAATTTAAGTGTATTCTTTGACGAGAACGAAAGCCAAGCTAACTAACCCATTTATTTCAGCTTTATAACTAATGAGTTTATGATGTTTACTTACTTTTTTGTCTCGTAAAAACTAAGAACTGAACAATCTGGGATCTGTTGTTAAGTTTGGTCAGTTTGATACCAGGGTCAATGATTAAGTTTGGCCATTTTAATAAGTTTCCATGTCTCTGTTTGGTTTCTAATAGTTGTGGATTAGTGCAGCTTCAAACCTCAATAGGTGCAGTTTCTGCATCAAACCAAACTCAATTACCCAACCATTAGCATCTCTATTGCTGACTAGCACAAAAGTAGGAGTGATATTTTTGTTGTGCATAAATAAAAAGCTGATTTAACAGACACAAACAGCATTTTGATTTATATATTAGAACTATTGCTAGGTAGGCTACAATTCTTAACATATCTATTTGAGGGGAAGAATGTTTGTTCTCTAAACTGGTAACTAGTGGCAGAATTGATCAATGCTGCTGCAGCAGGCCAGCAACACTCAAGTATTGAGGCACATGCTGCTTGTTCAGTAGATGATCTCAGAATTCGCCGCAGTTAGCCTATCAAAGGAGAGAACTTGTTATATTTGTGTTTTTGCTATCGTCATACATTATTTCATAATGGACTTGAATTTTCTCACTTGAATCCTACTAATTTGATGTATTTTGTACATTTATTTCAGGTACAATCAAGGAAAGCATTTGGTTGATGTTACAGAGATATTCAACTTGCTCCCTCGGGAAAAGAAGCAACGACTCATTAAGCTCTTCTATCTTGTTTTGCTCCTCTTCCTTTCCATATTCTGGTATGCCTACTACAATATAGGCATCGTTTTTTCATCAGCAATAGATGTTATCATTCTTATATTACATGTGCATTTTATGCAGGATGATCTATGTATCATTGGATGATCACAATGCCTAATTTAATCATTTGTTTTTGCGGAGTGCTTTCTGGAAGTTTCCTGTGCATTAAATTGCATACTTTTGCGGTTGAGAGCGGCCATGAACTTCCGATATTGAACATCATTGTGTATTAACGTGTACCTTAGTGAGTTGGGGAATCGATTTGATTGTTGGACAATAATATATTAGGGATTTATATTAAAATTATTAATTCACTTGAGGCAGTTTCATTGCATGTACCTTCTGTCCTTTGTTTGTTCCCTGCATTTTATTCCTTGTGTAGAAATTCTCAGAGGAGTGGAACACCGCTGTGTGTAGAGGTCTGATTAGCATGGAAAGCGTTAACCAAACTTCTCTACTTGTCATTGTAGCAGAACAATGATATATGCGTAAATGCGAAATCTGTGTTCAGCTATACATTCCAAGAAGCAAACTCTTGGTTTTAAATTATGTGCTTAACAAGAAGCAAACACTTCAACTTGGAATAGGAATATGGCATGGAAATAGACAGTCTTTTATGATTTTTCTTTTGGGGTTACTTAAGATGATTCTTGTCATGCTGATTGCTGAGGCTTTCATTTCTTTTCCAATTATTTATATATATATATATATATTGTTGCGGTTTTTACAACCACAATACTACCGGCAAGTGTATCGGATCGTACCAATTAATAAACATACGGTGAGTGAGTGTCGATCCCACGAGGATTAACAGATTAAGCAATGAATGATCAATTGTTTAATCTAGTTAGACAATCAAAATTATAGTTTTTAAAAGTTTTAACATAAACAATAAAGTAACAAAAGCAAATAGTGAGTATTGGAAGAGAGTATAATTAAAAGAGTTAAGGTTTTAGAGATGTTGAACCTTCTGGATTAATACTTTTCACTTTCCACCTTGATTATGTAAAGATACAATCATGACAAATCATCAATAATCAAACCCCAATCCCTTGGCAATTCGATTTCTCTTTAACCTAATTAATCGCTAATCCCTTAGTCAATTATTTAAGAAAAGAATTAAGCACGTTCATTGATTCATAAGCCACACAATTCGTAAGAATCTCCCTTAGTTGATTTTATGTCGCTTATCAAGTCTAATTTCAAAACTTAAAATTTGTGAGAATTAGTTTTCAAGTTTAATTCAATTAATCAACTTTTTCAAGAAGTTAAAAGAATTCAAGTCAGAGAAGAATTGTTTCCCAACACATTCAAATCTTTTAGGATGAAAAACAAAAATTTATTCTTGAAAAGATATCAATGCATAAATCAAAGGTAGAAAAAGCTAGTGTATTAAGTCATGGAATCAACAGAGCTCCTAACTTTAACCAAGGAAAATTAGTTGCTCATGTTCTTTAGAGAAATCCTAGAATTATCGAAGGTAAATGTGCCGAAGAAGAGAAGAAGTCTGAAAACGTCTCTCTTCTCCCCTTAAATACAAACCCTAAAGATTCAAATTCAAACTAAAACATTATCAAATTTAAAATAAAATAAAATCTAACTAATTAATGTTTTCCTCCAGCAAAGCTCTCAATCTTATCTCCTTGCAATGCTCAATTAATTATTGTGATTAGTGGGCTTGAGTTGAGTCTTGAATTAGTCACTTGAGTGATGAAGAATTGGAGGTCTTTGGTGAATACATTAAGCCCTTGGGAAGTGACCCATTCCTCACTCACATGGTACGTGAGGTATTCAGGTTGTACATGAAGTCTTGAGATGGCCCATATTGCTCTTTGGCATGATTCACATCGTACATGAAATATCCCACGTTGAACGTGGCCTTGAATTCATTCAAAATTTGCCCCTATTTAGTCCCATGCATTGTATGTGGAAAATCCCAGGTACTACATGAAAGTGCAATCATGCGTACGCATGAGATGCCTCATAATTCACTTGTTATGCGTATGCATGCTAGATGTGTATGCATGGCACCTCTACTTCCTATGTTGATGCTTTCACGTCCTACATTGATGTATTCACATACTACGTTGAACTGGGGGTCATGTGTATGCATGATTGAGCATTTTTCGCCACTTGTGCGTACGCATGAATGATGCTTACGCACGACCTCTATTTTGGCGTTGTACGCCAGTGCTCACACGTTGTACGTTGAAAGACCTAGTGCCCCTGGGAGGGCATAACTGGTTGGCGTGGTACACTTGGTTTCAATCCAAAGAGCTCTCTGTTTAGTTCAGAGAGCTTTCTGCTTGCTTCTCTATCTTTGCTCTTTCTTGTTCAAAGTGATTCCTGGCTTCTTTTTTCTTTAATCTTCACCAATTCTCTTCTAAATTCTCCTGTAACCAATGAATGCACACTATCCTTGCGTGAGTTATCCGGATATACCTCGTCTTCATAACAGTCGGCTCCGAGCTTTTATCCTTATTTCCAAGCTGGTGGCTTGAATGTCCGAGCTTTCCGTCCAAAGAGTATATCTCGTTGTGGAGAGAACAAAGGGGGAGTGTACTTGCAAAAGGCAATCCGATGCTTAAGTTAGTATTGCGTATGTTCGTCTTAGTTCTGCCGAAGATAAAACATCTTACCTTTTTTATATGTGAGGTGAAGCAGAGTAGTTATGTTTTTAGCAATCATTTTTATTAAAGGATAGCAATATCGTATCAGATCATTATGATACTTACTTATGGTGTGTGGATCCGAATTATGATGTTTGAATAAGTCATAACGTGCAGAGCCGAGCTATAACATATAAAGCCGATTTATGCCTTTTAAATTAGGTTCTAACAGCTATATCATAGCCCCCAAGCTTGGCCTGACGATGTTTTAATAGAGCAGGTTGGGCTTTTAATGAGTTATAGCTTGGGTAATGTGATGGTTATGGAGCCTTGAAGAACAAAACTCTCACACGATCTAGAATTTTCACAAATAAATTCGCGTTGTAAGTATAGCTTCTAGACCGACAAAAATTCCTTTCTTACAAAAGTTTGGTTGTCACAAGTAAAAAAACCCAAAAAAATAATAATTACCGAAGTATTCAAACCTCGGGACGTCTTCTCAAGGAATTGCAAGGAGGTATGATTTATTATTGGTTATGTAAAAAGATATGTTTTTGGGTTTTTTTAAAATAAAGAACAAGTAATTTAAATAACAGAAAAAATAAATTAATAATAGTAAAATCTCTTGGCAAGGTATAAGAACTGGACGTCCTATCCTAGTTATCCTTATCAGGTGTGAAGAGAATTGGATTATGCTCCCACTTCTAATTAACCCTTTCTAAACAAAGGAAAGTCAAGTGGATAAATTAATTTGATCCTCAAGTCCTAGTCAACTCCTATGGAAAGACTAGAGTTATTGGAGTACAAATTAACCAGCAAAGAATTCCAATTTCAATCAACAGCTGAGTTTGATAACTCAAGTGTTGCTAATTACTCAACCAAAGCCAAAAGGGAAGAAAATCTACTTGAATGAAAATAATTTGGATACATAAATTAAAGAAAGCAATCATAAGTCTGAAATACCTCAAATAATATTAAATAGAATATTCAAATCTTAACATGAAAAGGTTCATAAGCCAATTTAGGAACATTAACAAGTAAAAGCATTGGAATAAATAAAATCATAAAATAAATTAAAGGAACTTTGAACCTGTGATTGTAGAAGCAATCCTAAAATAAGAGAAATCCTAATCCTAAATCCTAAGAGAGAGGAGAACCTCTCTCTCTCTAAAACTACATCTAAAACCTAAAAATTATGTGAATGAAAAGTGTGTTTTATGAATGAATGGATTATTCCACTTTATAGCCTCTAATCTGTGTTTTCTGGGCCAAAAATTGGGCCAGAAACAGCCCAGAAATTGCTGGGGGCGAAATCTGCCACGCTGATTTTCGTCACTGCGACGCGTCCGCGTGGAGCGCGCGTTCGCGTCGCCTAGCTGTACGGCCACTATGGCAAATTATATATCAAATCGAAGCCCCGGACATTAGATTTCCAACACAACTGGAATCGCATCATTTGGACCTCTGTAGCTCAAGTTATGATCGTTTGAGTGCAAAGAGGTCAGGCTGGATAGCTTAGCAATTTCTTCAACTTCTTGTATTCCTTCCACTTTTGCATGCTTCCTTTCCATCCCCTGAGTCATTCCTGCCCTGTAATCTCTGAAATCACTTAACGCACATATCAAGACATCGAATGGTAATAAGAGAGGATTAAAGTTAACAATTTAAAGGTCTAGGAAACATGTTTTCAATCATAGCACAAAATCAGGAAGGGAATGTAAAACCATGCATTTTGTATGGATAAGTGTGCAAAGAATTGATATAAACCACTCAATTGAGCATAAGATAAACTATAAAATAGTGGTTTATCAACCTCCCTACACTTAAACATTAGCATGTCCTCATTCTAAGCTCAAGAGAAGCTATAAAGGAGTGAAGAGGAATGTATGAAATGCAACCTATCTGTATGAATGCAACTATATGCTAAGATGTTTCTACCTATTTAGTTGAAAGTAAATAAATTCTCCAAGACAAATATAAATCAAATTCCACTAATCCAAATCATACAATAAAAGACAAGTAAACTTGTAAGAAGATAGTTCATGAAAGCAGAGAACATAGAATTAAGCATTAAACCCTCACTGGTAGTTTATATGCACTCTAATCACTCAAGTGTATAGGGTAATTCACTCTACTCTTCTCTAATCATACTTTCTAAACTTTGTTCTTCATCTAACCAATCAACAAGTATTTAATGTACCAATGCAAACATCATGAGGTCTTTTCAAGGTTGTAATAGGGMTAAGGTAAGGGTGAGGGTATATATATGGCTAAGTGAGCTATAAATTGAATCTTTAATTAACCTAAGCTTTCACCTAACATACATATACTCTATATAATTCTAATTCATGCCTAGCTACCCAAAATTCCCACTTTTTCATCACATACTCATGTATCAACTTTTCTTTAATTTTATCACATATGCATTGATTTTTCATTAACTTAACATTGGGGTAATTTTGTCCCCTTATTCATTTATATATATATATTTTTTTTCTTTTTTCTTTTTCATTTTTTTATTCTTCTTTTTTTATTTTTTTTAAATAGAAAAATAAACATAACTTATCAATGCACATGGATTTTTAATTTTTCTGTTTTACATGAGTAGGCACCCAAATTCCTAATATTTTATTAGAGTAAGAACATAACACATTCCATTATTAACCCTTGTTCCCACAATTTTCCCATACTTAATTGATACACAATTTCTATCTTAAGCTAACCAAAGATTCAATTGGGATATTTAATTGTTTTTCCGCTTAAGGCTAGTAATGTGGTAAAATATAGAATAAATGGGATTAAAAGGCTCAAAGTGGCTAACAAGGGTGACATAAAATGGTAGGCTTATTTGGAAAAAGTGAGCTAAAACAAGTAATGGCCTCAATCATATGCAAGCATGTAAATACACTAAATAGTGGACATATAGAATAGAATAAAGCAAAGTTACAATCATAGAGAAGTGAACACACAAGAATAAAAATTTATGGTTAAATAATGTAACCATGTAATTAGGCTCAAATCTCACAGGTTGTGTGTTCTTAGCTTTTTAAACTATGTTCTAAATACAACTTCAAACAAATTTAACACAAAAGTTTTTAATTTAAATTAGTGAAATACTATAAAAATTTATTGAAAAAGAAAATATTACTTCAACCAAGTAGTAACTAAATGCATAAAATCAAGAAAACATGTAATCAAATATGCAGATGCAACAATGAACTAATAAAGAAAATAAGACATTGGTGTTGAGAAGAAAATAACTAACACATGGAGATCGGTATCGACCTCCCAACACTTAAAGATTGCACCGTCCTCGGTGCATGCTAAGATGTGCAAGTGGAAGGGTTGCTTCAACTAATGCTTTTCTCTAAAGATTGTGCTGATGGACTTGTTTGTCTCCCCATTTAGAAGCTTTCCCTTTCCCTTTCTCGGTGGCCAGCCTGAAAGTAGAGGAAAAGAAGAAAAGTAACCCAGAAAGAAAGATAAAAAAAACAAATAAAACATGGCTGGGTTAATGCTAAATAATGAGGATCACAATTACATGGTAGCTACAACATGCAATTGAGAAAACAATGGAAGCAAATGGCATATCAATGTTGCAAAAAAAATTTGCGACAAAGGGGAAGAGTAGGTAATGAAAGACAGTATAAAATATTACCCAACAGTGTAAAGCAAGTCACTAAGCACCAAAATAATTCAAGAAAAGATGTAACAGTTAAATAAGGAAATTCAACACCAACAGAAAAGTAATAAATTTAGAAAAGAAAGTAAAAATATGTACAAAATTAAAATGCAATGAATGAAAGTATGAAATAAATTAAGTAAAATAGAATGAAGGTGAAAAAGAAAGAGAAGTGAAAGAAAGGAAGAGGAGGTAAGTAAGAAAGAGGGAAGGAAAAATTAGGATTGCGGAAGAAAAGATAAGATTTTGGCACTGATCTAGATAAATTGTGCGTCGCATGCGACGCGGACGCGTGGGTCATGCGGTCGCGTGACTTGAATTGTGCGAATGGCGCGAGAGCAGCCGCGCGTTCACGCGACTCTCTGTTTCAAACTCTTTTTGCCAAATTTTTAAGGTGACGCGATCGCGTGGTTGACGCGATCGCGTGAATGGTGATGTTTTGAAAACGACGCGACCGCATGGAGCACGCGGTCGCCTGATGTAGTTGGTGCTTCTAGCATCAGTCCAGCCTAACTCCATTGCAACATGCTGCCATACACCTATTTACGTCGATTTTACAGGGCCACGCATTCGCGTGGGTGACGCGAACGCATGGGGAGGCTATTTCACAAACGACGCGGTCGCGTGGGTGACGTGGATGCGTGGGCACGTTTGTGCCTAAGGCACGCCTCCAGCCACGCTCTCGCGTGACTTTCTGTTCAGTTTGTTTTCTTCCCAACGCACTTGTGACGCGGACGCATCACGTGCGTGTTTTTTTATGCAATATGAAGATGCAAATGTATAATGCAGATGACTATGCAGAAATTATGAATGAACACGAGTGAAACTAAAATAAAATAAAACTAAGAACAAAAAGGAAAGAATATACCATGGTGGGTTGTCTCCCACCTAGCACTTTTAGTTAAAGTCCTTAAGTTGGACATTTGGGGAGTCCTTTGTTATGGTGGCTTGTGCTTGAACTCATCCAGGAATCTCCACCAATGTTTGTGATTCCAATGGCCTCCGGGGTCCCAAACCTTACTTTTGCACCCATCTTCTTGTTGACCATCTTTGTTCTAACCGGGTGGTAAGCAATCCGAATTCTCACTGAGGCATCCAAACAGCTTCTTAGACCCATACAATTTAGTATTCTTCCAACCATGATACTTCAGTTTGGAGCATGCAACCATATTGAACCTTGCATGATAATTCTTACCACTAACCATCTCCCTCTTACTCTTATAGCCACAAAGAGCTCTAAGTTGACCATCTGTCTCAAGTAAACCATATTCAAGTGGGATGAGAAAGCTAAGGGATATGAATTTTACCCACTTGAATGTTGTAAAGGATGATGGTGACTTAGGCGGAGAGGTCTCCAATAACTTTGGAAAGGTGATTTCAAGCTCCACTCTCTTGTGCTCTTTGACAACTTCCACCTCTTTGCAAACTTCTTCAATTTCAACCTCTTCCTCTTGGTAACTTTCTTCCAATTCAATCTCTTCTTCATTACTTACCAAGGGCATGGGAGGTTGTGCTTCTTCTTCTTTAATTTCCATCTCTTGATCAACCTTTTCAAAGTCTTTAGCCATGATATGCCTTGGAGGTTGTACACCCTCTTTGGCATCAAATTCAAATGTCTTGGAAGGAGGTTCTATGACTGGACTTTCCCATGGAGGTTCTGTATCTCCCAAGTCTTCAACCTCTTCTTCTTCTTCTTCTTCTTCTTCAATAATTGCTGCTTTGTCCAGTTGTTTTAGCATAAAATCGTACTCATCCTTGATGATTTCCTTTCCATGATAGCTCCTTTCAACCATTCCTTCATCTGCAAGAGTCTCTTCCACCTTCACCTTTTGGGCCTCCTCTTGCTCTAAGACAAGATCAGACTCCTCCTCGATGTCTTCCTTTACTAATTCTTCAACCACTCCTTCGACTTCAAGGGTTTCTACTACCTTCATCTGTAGGGCCTCCTCTAGCTTCTTATGAAGTATGGATTCGCGAAGATGATTCCTTCTTTCTTGTTCCATATCAATAGCATAATTGGGATCATCTTGCTCTTGGATTGATGGATGTGGGTGCTCTTCCATGGAGGGTAGTGATGGGATAGAAAGATTATTATGTGGTTGAAAAAGAAGCGCACTAAAACTTGAGGGTTGAATATTGGAGGTAGAGGATTGGTCTATGCGGGATATAAGATTTTGGAGTGTAGAGGTGAGACCAATGATGTTAGAGATGAGTGTGTTGTTATCCAATGGAGGTTGGGGTGGATAGGAGGGTTCATTTGTTGGGAGAGAGGGCTCATAATACGGAGGTGGTTCTTCTTGATAAGGATATGGAGATGGTGAATATTAAGGTGGTGGTTCCAGGTGTGGTTCATATGGTGGTTGGTGTGGTGGATAAGGATTAGGGTCATATGGGGGTGTTTGGTGGTAAGGTGCTTGTGAGTATGGTGGTCCAGAGTTGTGTTGAGGAGGTGGTTCATAAGCATATGGTGGGACTTGTTGGTTATAGCGCATTGGAGGGGGTTGTTGCCAAGAGGGTTGAT
>QBTX01001972.1:0-12467 GCA_003063285.2 Arachis monticola
CCCCAACCTTTACTAATACATCTTCTACTTGTCCATAAGCCTGTCTTCTGAGCTGTCTGCATCGCTAGTGAGATTTAGCAGCTTGCACCCATAGATTCCCAGTTTCTCTATTACCGAGAGGGGCATGAGGTTTATTCCTGAACCAAGGTCACACAGAGCCTTAAAGATCATGGTGCCTATGCTACAAGGTATTATTGAACTTTCCAGGATTTTGTCTCTTCTGAGGCAATTTCAGTTGATTCAGATCCACTAGTTCATTGATAACAAGGGAGGTCAACTTCCCAAGCATCAATGCCAAACAATTGGCATTTCAGCTTCATGATTGCACCAAAAAACTTGGCAGTTTGCTCTCCAGTGGACATCCTTCATTCTCTTCAGAAGAACAATACTCATCAGAGCTCATGAAGGCATAAGGAGGTTCAATGGAATCCTATGGTATTCTAGATGAGCCTCAAGAGTCCTTTGGTTCCTCAGAGGGAACTTCCTTATTGATCACTGACGTCTCAGGAGGTCTTACTCCTTGGGATTTACGTCCTTCTCCTCTCCTCACAGGTTCGCCCATGGCGCTTATGTCCAATGGCCTGCACTCTCCTTTTGGGTTCTCTTCGGTATTGCTTGGGAAGTACTAGGAGATTTTCAGTGATCCTTTTACTCAGCTGGGCCCACTTGTACTTACAGATTTCTAATGGGCAAGACCTTGTTTCATTCATGAAACTTACAGTGGCCTTAGATAGATTCGAGAGAGACTAGATTGCTAAATTAGAAGCATTTAGTGTCAGAGTTCTCTGTCTTTGCTGAGTGATGAGGAAAAGTTTGCTATTGCTAAACCTATTTTCTCCACCATTATTAAAGCTTTGTTGGGGCTTTTGATCCTGCCATGAGAAATTAGGATGAATTCTCCATGGTTGAGTTAGGTGTTTTCATAAGGTTCACATATGTAATTTACCTCTGCATTGCAGGGTTCTCAGGATCCTAGGCTTCTTCTTCAGAAGATGCCTCCTGAGTACTGTTGGATGCAGCTTGCATTCCATGCAGACTCTGAGAAATCATATTGACTTGCTTGAGTCCAATATTTTTATTCTGAGCCCAATATGCATTCAGAGTATCAACCTCAAGAACTCCCTTCTTCATAGCCCATATCCACAGGATTCCTTTCAGAAGTGTACATGAACTGTGTATAGCAACCATGGCAATGAGTTCTTGAGCTTTCTGCAGGCGTTTTCTTAGGTGAATGATCCACCTGCAGAAGTCCAGTGACATCTTGGATAGCTTCAGATAAACCATCATAGAATATATCCAGGATGGTCCATTCTGAAAGCATGTCAGAAGACACTTTTTTGGTCAACTGTTTTGTATCTTTCCAAGCTTCATAGAGAGATTCACCTTCTTTCTGTCTGAAGGTTTGAACATCAGCTCTAAGCTTGCTCAGCTTTTGAGGAGGAAAAGAATTGGGCTAAGAAAAGCCTTGACCAGCCTATCCCAAGAGTTCAGGCTGTCTTAAGGTTGAGAGTCCAACCATAATCTAGCTCTGTCTCTTACAGCAAAAGGGAAAAGCATGAGCCTGTAGACTTCAGGATCTATCCCATTAGTCTTAACAGTAACACATATCTGCAAGAATTCAGTTTAAGGAGACTGAAAAGGACTTCAGATGGAAGGTCCATGAAACTTGCAGTTCTGCTGCCACAGAGAAACTAATTGACGGTTTCAGCTCAAAAGTTGTTTGTCCAATGCAGGAATGGAGATGCTTCTTCCATGTAAATTGGGATTAGGTGCAGTAAATCACCAAGCATCTTCCTTGCATTATTACTATTTTCGGCTGCCATCTCCTCTGCCTGTTGGAAAATTTCTGAAAAGGTTATCTCTGGATGTTGTATTTAGCTTCTCTAATTTCTCTTCAGAGCCTTTCAGGTTCTGGATCTGGCTCCACAAGAATGTTCTTATCCTTGCTCCTCTCATATGACAAAGAAGAAGGCACAGAAAAAATAATAAATAATAAATAGAATCCTTATATACCACAGTATAGGGATCCCTGTGTGAGTGGAAGAAGGAGGGGGAAGACATAAGAACCTGTAATAAATGGAAGGAAACCCCACAACGTGAGGAGGCTAGAGATGTGAGATGAAATGTTAGGATATGAATGAATAAAATAGAATAAGATAGGGAGGAAAAATTTCGAAAATTATTTTGAAAAAAGTTATGATTTGGAAAATAGTTTTTTTTTTGAAAAATGTTTTAGTATATTTTTTTTTTCGAAAATTTTTGAAATCAAAAAATAAAAATAAAAATAATAGTTAATTAAAAAGAAAATTTTTGAAAAAGGGGGAGATATTTTCGAAAAATTAGGAAAGAGAGAATTAGTTAGGTGGTTTTTTGAGAAAGTTAAGAAACAAAAACAAAAAAGAAAAAAAAAAAAAAAAAAAAAAAATCTTTGAAAACCCCAATTTGAAAAGATAAGTAGTTAGGAGGTTAGGAAAGATATTTGAAAAGATATTTTTGAAAAAGATTAAAGATAAGAAGATATTTTGGAAAAAATATGATAAAATTATTTGAAAAAGGATTTGATTTTTTTAAAATCACAAATTAATGACTTGATTCATAAAAATCACAAGACTATGATTCTAGAACTTAAAGTTTGAATCTTTCTAACAAGAAATAACAAACTTCAAATTTTTGAATCAAAAACATTAATTGATTATGTTTATTTTCGACACAAATTGATAAAAATAAGAAAAAGATTTTTTTTTTGTTTTGGAAAAATATAGGTAAACAACATAAATCAGTCAATTTTTTAAAAATTTGAAAAAGATTTGATTTTTGAAAAAGATTTTTTTGAAAAAGATAAAGGATTTCAAATAAAAAAAATCTTGAAAAAAAAAAAAAAAAAAAAAAAAAAAAAGAAACAATTATTTAAAAATTTTTGAAAAAGTCAATCCAAATTTTCGAATTGATGAGAGAAAAAAAGGGAAATGATATTTTTTTTTTATTTTAGAAGTTTATAATATGAAATGGAGAGAGAAAAACACAAAAAAAATGCAAGGATATGAAATTTTTTAGATCAAAACATTGATGCATGCAAGAGATCTAGAAGTGTCAAGATGAACACCAAGAACCACTTTGAATGTCATGATTGAACATCAAGAAACATACTTTGGAAAATAAATTTTAATGCCAAAAGAAAAACCATGCAGATTAAGACACCAAACTTTAGAATTCTATTAATGCTTACGCACTAAGAATTCAAGGAATTGCCATATATGATAAACATGAAAAAACACAAAACCAAAAAATCATCAAGATCGCAAACAAGAAGACCTTACAAAAAGCCAACTTGAAGATCCATGAAAACACTAATGAATGCATGATATTTTTCGAAAAAAATGCAAAAAAAAAAAAAAAAAAAAAAAAAAAAAAAAAAAATTGACTCAAGACTCAAACAAAACAACAACAAAAATATTTTTTGCATTTTTTATGATCTTCTAATTTTTTTTGGATTTTCTGAAAATTAAAAGAAAAAATAAGGATTCCAAGAATTTTTAACATGAAAAATTCCAGGGAATCTTGCCATGTTAGTCTAAAGCTTCGGTCCAGAATTAGACATGGCTCACCAGCCAACCTAGCTTTCTTTGAAAGCTTCGGTCCAAATCACTAGACATGGTCAATGTCCAGCCAAGCTTCAGCATAAACCAATACAGATATGTCCTTTCTACAATAGAAAAACCTCAGTCCAAAATAATTAGACATGGCTTTACAGCCAGCCAGGCTTCAACAAGCTTCATGAAACACTAGAATTCATTCTTAAAAAATTTTGAATAAAAAATTTTTGAAAACATTTTTTTATTTTTATCCAAAAAAAAAAAAATTTTTTTTGCGAAAACATATGAGAGATTTTTGACAAATATTTTGAAAGATTTTTTTTTTTGAAAACAAAACGAAAAGAAAATTACCTAATTGAGCCAACAAGATGACCGTCAGTTGTCCATACGCACAAACAATTCCCCCGCAACTGGCGTCGCCAAAAACTTGGTTGCACGAAATTGTGATCTCCAGGCAATCGAACAAACCTCCTGTAAGGCTTCCAAAGCTTGGTTGCTCGTGATCTTAAATTCATAATTGTCACAACTTGATACAACAACCAGCAAGTGCACTGGTCGTCCAGAGTAATTACCCTTACGTGAGTAAGGTCGAATCCCACGGAGATTGTTGGTAGAAGCAAGCTGTCATGGGTCACCTTGTTAGAGAGAATCTCAAATCAGGGCAGATATTAAAGTATAAGTGGCGTTTTGAATAATTATAAATAAAATAGGATAGAGATACTAATGCAATTCTGATTGGATAGGAATTTCAGATAAGGCGAATGGAGAATGCTTTTCGTTCCTGGCTGAACCTCTGCTTTCCTGCTATCTTCATCCAAATCAGTCTTACTCCGTTCCATGGCTGGCTTTTATGTGATTACACACCACTGTCAATGGCTAATTTCGGTCATCTCCGGTGAAAATGGTCCAATGCCCTGTCACGGCACGGCTAATCGTCTGGAGGCATCACCCTTGTCAATGGTTTCATGTTATCCTCTCAGTGAATAATATGCTCGCGCACCCTGTCACGGCACGGCTATTCATCTGTCTGGGTCGTCGATCATGCTGGAATAGGAATTTACTATCCTTTTGCGTCTGTCAAACTAACGCCGGAATCGCGATTAGGAGCCGTCACAGTCAGTTCAATCATTGAATCGCTACTCGTGAATACCACAACAAGGTTTAGACTTCCGGGATTCACTTGAATGCCGCCATCATTCTAGCTTACGCCACGAAAGATTCTGGTTAGGAGATCTAAGAGAAACTCATTCTAGCTTTATTTCATGTAGAACAGAAGTTTGTCAGGCACGCGTCATAAAGGGAGAAGGATGATGAGCGCATTCCCACACAAATAATCATCACCTTTCATCACGTTCTTGTGGCGAAAATGGATATCTTAGAAGCGAAATAAGAAGAATTGAATTAGAAAACAGTTAGTCCACTTTGCATTGAATCTTGGAGGAAACAAGCACGGCTCCACACCTTAATCTATGGGTGTAGAAACTCTACCTTTGAAAATACATAAAGTGCAAAACCGGTTCCAGGCATGGCCGAGATGGCAGCCCCCTAAAACGTGATAAAAGGATCATAAGGTAATCCAAAATCCAAAGATGATCCTAAAATCCTAATGATCAAAAGATACCTAAATACAATAGTAAAAGTCCTATTTATAATAAACTAGTCATTAGGGTTTACATGAGTAAGTAATTAGATGGCATAAATCACAATACACTTCCGGGTCCCACTTTGGTGTGTGTTTGGGCTGAGCTGAAGTGTAGCACGTGCAGAGGCCATTTGTTGGAGTTGAACGCCAGTTTCTTTGCCAGTTTGGGCGTTCACTCTTTGGTTTTGGATCCTTTTCTGGCGCTGGACGCCTGATTTGGGCAGAAGGCTGGGCTGTTGAACGCCAAGTTTACGTCGTCAATTCGTGGCCAAATTATTAGACTCATATATATTTATGGAAAGCCCTGGATGTCTACTTTCCAAAACGCCAATTGAAGCGCGCCATTTCGAGTCTGTAGCTCCAAGAAAAGCACTTTGAGTGCAGGGAGGTCAGGAAACCAACATCATTATCAGCAGTCCTTTTTCAACCTCTGAATCTGATTTCTGCTCAATGTTCCCTTCCAATTTCAGCCAGAAAATACCTGAAATCACAGAAAAACACACAAACTCATAGTAAAGTCCAGAAATGTTGAATTTAACATAAAAACTAATGAAAACATCCCTAAAAGTAACGAGACTTACTAAAAAAACATGATTAAAAACAAATGCCAAAAAAGCGTATAAATTATCCGGATTCATCAACCCCGCAGCATGCCTCTGGTTGCCACGGGAAAACGTGGTGGATGTTGGTGCTGGGTTAGCGCGGCCACTGCTGCTGGCCGTTTCGAGCTGCATCACCGTCTCTGCCGCTGGAGAATGCAGCTTAGTCACCGGAAAACCACTGTCGGTAAGGGTCCTTGCATTTGGTCTTCATTTCTTTCTATTCCTGGGTTTTATCGCCATGACGTTGTTGTGCTGTCGCGGTTGTCGGAGTTCTTTCAATCACCGCGTGGTCCGCTGTTTGAGGTGGCTGACGGAGTCGCTGCCGGGTTGATATGGAGCTGCGGCTGCTTCATTGTCGCTAGCTCATAGTAAGTAAAGTATGTTTCGAAAAAAGCCTCGCCGTTAAGTATTCCGGTTGTGTTTGGTTAATGAATATGATTTTTAGTAACGTGGGGCCGAGTCCTGATTATTGTATGTTGTGATATAGTGTTGCTAGGGTTATTGGCGAAAGTAGCTGGGAGCTGAGGTTTTTGTTGCCGTCAGTTCGGGTGAGGCGGAAATGGAAACTTGACTGAGCGCGTTTGTGATTATGGAATTGCGTTTTGAGGTAGGGGCGCCTTTCAAAAACTAATAGTTTTATTATTGGAAATTATTACATAGGGGTACTTGATTGAGATATTGGGTATTTGGTGATTTTATCTGCCTTATGTATCAACTGATTGACTCAAATGACTATGGATGTTGGTTTGGCGAATTGTGTGTGGCTTGTGAATGTAATGTTTTGAAGTTGATTCTTTAAATAAATTTGAAATGAGTTTAATCCGTTGAGGATTGGTTTGATTTTGAGTCAATTTATTTTGTGATGTGAAGAAGATCGATGCTCTTGAAATTCAGCCTGGGTGGCTTTATTGCTCTGTTTTGATAAATGTTTATTGGTTGAACCGATTCGGTACAAAGCCTTTTATTAAATGAGTGAAATCGGTGTATTATGTTGATTTTTGGACAATGGTTTCTTTGATATGCCATTGAGGCGACTGGTGGATTTAGCTTGCTTTTGAATTGGGATTTCTGGTCTTGAGCGTAAATGAAAAGGAAGTGAGAACACGGTTTAGTTTGGGACCGAACCGGGTAAGGCAGAAAGTCCAAGTTTTAGGGGGAGATGCTGCCGAAATTTCTATCAAAGATCCAAGTCTTTATTTGAAATGTGTCCTGGAAAATGATGAGTTAAAGACTCCTACTCCTTATTTTGAATTATCGAGAAAAGATGATTCATGTTTTCGAATATGAACTAATAAAGAGAAATTTGTGATTTAGTTCTGCTTCGTAAGAAAGGCATTGTATCTCTCTCAGGAGAAAGGTATTTAGATGAAACTTGTGTTTTAAAGCTGGTTGGATGTGAAAAGGGTTATGCCTTTGAATTTGACCTTGGGAAAGGGTTTTCAAATAAAGAAGTTTAAGGACTTTGAAAGAACCTGAAGGTCTATTGACAAGGTTTCCATTTTGAAATGTTTTGAGAAAGGTCTTAAGTACTCTTTGAATTCTTGAATGCTGCCACCCAGACAAAACAATTCCCTTGAACAAGTGAAACGTTCTAAGAGAGTTATGCCAGGGTGGGTCGAAGTGGTTTTGTCTAAAGTAAAGGACAGCACGATAAACGGCTTTGAAAGAAGTTAAACATGATACATGACGGCGGTTTGGCTTAGATCTTATTTTATTACTTTAACCAAACAAAAAAAAAAAAAAAAAATTTAAGAATTTTAAATAATTTGGCGTAAAATCAGTTATTTATGCTATTCTTCCCTAAGGACTTGGGACTCTGCCGAGGAACTATTTGTTAACAAAAATCCACATTGTTTTGGATGGGTGATTTTGAATGTTCCCAAGATGAATCTTTAACTTTCCATGGTTTTGGAAGTTTTGGAAAGAGGAAGCCGAGAGTGGCTTATTTTTAAAAAAGGGAATTTTCCTTGAGTTACAAAAAATTGCGTTTTTATGAGGCTGAGATAATTTGAGAAATGAGATCTTTAAATCCAAGGCTGAAAAGTGATTGAAACTTGATTCAAAGTGAAACTGCAGTAGAAATGCTGCAATTTATGGCTTAAACGCCGATTTCATGAATTTGATGATTTTGAATGTGGAAGTGCTTTTTTTGTTGAGCGCAGCCCAATGGCTGTGTATGATTTATGAATAGTGGCTGGTTCTGGATTGGACCGTGAAGCCGGAAATGGCTGTGTATGCATTTATCAATAATTGGCTGTCTGGATTGAACCGGGAGCCGGATGGCTGATATGGATTTTGATCCATGGCTGAGAATGAAATGGCATAAATGCTAATATTTGATAATTGTAATTTTGCACTCCACTACTCTGAGATAACGAGTTTTGTCCTGTTGTAGTAAGCAAGTGGCTTAGCCACCCCCCCCCCCCCCCCCCCCCCCTCTCCCCCCCCCCCCCCCCCCCCCCCCCCCCCCCCCCCCCCCCCCCCCCCCCCCCCCCCCCCCCCCCCCCCCCCCCCCCCCCCCCCCCCCCCCCCCCCCCCCCCCCCCCCCCCCCCCCCCCCCCCCCCCCCCCCCCCCCCCCCCCCCCCCCCCCCCCCCCCCCCCCCCCCCCCCCCCTCCCCCCCCCCCTCCCGGTGCCTTCAAGGCCCTTGACGGACTTGATACTCTTTGACTGCCCTTTAGTGTGTCACGGTCTCAAAGTTGTGGCCGGGCAACTGTGATGAATGGATAGGGATGAGTCGAACTGACCAAGAATCTATCTGCTTTGAGGTCGAGTATTTGACTTCGAACTCCTTACTGCGAAGCCGAACTCGAGCACTTTTGATATCGATTCCATTTCTTGTTTTAGAGAGCTTTTTGAATGTAGAACATTTTTCCTCTAAAAGTGCACGCTTTTATATCGGCGCTTTGGGAAACGTGCGAGGGTTTAATGTTTTCATTAATTTTAACATTAATTGCCCCGTTTCCCTTTGGCTCTTTATTTGATTTTGAAACCAAGGAAACGGTTTCTCTCCTTCACTCTTTTCATAATTCTCCGCCAATTCTCTTTCCTTTGTCTCTCCGCTCTCTGCCTTTTGCCCATATTTCTGCTTTTCTTGCGTTGCGACGTCAGCTCGGCCGGTTTTTTTTCTGGGAGCTTCCATTTCTGCACTTCCATTTTCCCCTCGAATTCTTCTTTCGCCTCCAGGGTTAGTTCCCGTTTCATGTGTGCTTTGCTTTTGTCTTTGTGATGAGGTTTTGATTTTGATCCTCCTTTAGAGAAAAGTTTAGAGTCTTTCTGTTTCCATTGTGTCCTGGTTGTTGTTGAAAATTTTTTTTTTTTTTTTTTTTTTTTCTTTATCTTCTGCATGATCCTCTTTTATTTGCTTTTTGCCTTTAATGCCTTTGCATGTTCTTTGTATGTTTCTGTATCTGATACCCATTTATCCAGAAAGAAATCCCGTAAATCATGTTTTTTGGCCTTTATTTGGCCGGTTTGCCCCTTAGCCTGAATTTCCCAAAATAGAAGCTGACGTTGTCCGCCTGCCCAAATAAATTAATTCATTGGTGAGATGGGTGTGTTCCCTCTTATGGATATGGATCATGATTATGATTCAAGTTTATGATTGAGTATAACTCGAGTATGGGTGAATTGGAATGTTTGGGAAATATGCGACACAGAGACAGTCCAATGGTTAGCTACCAGGACTTGTCGGGTTGCCTATATAACCGACAGATGATGATCATGTAGCCACTAGGAAACAGGATGCGTTATTCACTTGATCTATACGATGGTCACCTAGAATTTGTTTTTTGGGTGAAGTGAGTCATTATTGTATACTTTTGTGTTTATCCCTAAATTGAACCAAAATTAAAAAAAATTTCTGTTCTGTCTTATCTGATAGGCGCTCAATTACTTACCTTGTTTGTTGTTGCGTTAGACGATTGCTTTAGGCCTGATGTGTGATGTTAAAGCTATTAAGCTAGAACTACGGTGATTTGGTACACGTAGGTGAAATATAGTTAGACCGCTGTCTTTTGATGTTATTAAGTGAGCCCCTCCAAGAGGCAAGGCGTAGGTTGGCAATCCGAGATGAAATCTCGAGGACATTTGTTGTTTAGAGTCTTCGAGAAGTTTTGGCGTTTTCTTTTTTTTCTTGGAGATGTAGTTACAGAGCTCATAATAGATAGTGCGTAACTTATTTAAAGTAGTTGTTTTTCCCCCTTGTCCCCGAAAGATGTTTTTTCAGCAGATAGGTAAAATACACCTCTAATTTTGCCACATAGGCTTTTTGAAGCTTGTTAGGTTAATGATGAGAGATTTGCTATATATCTGGTTCCTCTTCTCAAGAAGGGAAATATAACAATTGATAATACGAGACTTTCATGTCCTTATCGTAACACACATGTCCTGTTTTGCACCAAGGAGAGGCGAGGTAGATAGCTGGTTATTAACCTCAGACTTTGCTGGGAGGTACCGCTTGTCTTTGTTGTGTATGTCGTCAATGTATACACTTCTGTTAGGGATGCTAGCACATTTTGCACAGAGCTGAGAAAGAGTCTCACACTTAGAATATGATCCCTCTACGTGGAAGACACAGTGCCCCTCGTGTACGGAGGGGATGATTAGTTTTAATCGAAATTCGTTCACACCCTCCCCCTTTTATCATGCTGATATAGATGGAGGTTGGTGTCGTCTAGCCACGAAGTCATACATCCAGTCAGTGTGATATGTTAGTTCGTGAGCGTATCGCCCTCTTGCTATTCGTGCTTAATAGATCTCTATATGATATTTGTACTATCCCTTGCCAGTCCATACTTTAAAAGTTATCTTTTCCATTTATAAACTGGCTTAAGAGAAGAATAAAGGATTGTACCTGGATGATTACTAGTTGTTGGTTTCAGTATTTTAAACATTGCCCGTCCCAGCTTTACTCACGAGTAAGTTCCTGTGAGGGTTATTCAAATAATATAATACTATTCACTAGACTGCTATTTGCCTAACTGAGTTTATAGAGTTATTAACATCGCTTACTATGAACGTCTTACTCTTTGATACTTTCGGTCATTGGATGTACCGTTCGGCCCAAGCCCGGAGGTCCACCAAAAAAGAAAGCTTCCTGGGTCTCTTTCAGATCGGCCCAGGGGCATAAAGTTTTTGTCCATGTATGATGAGTCATTTAAAGATTTTAAAAACTATTTCTTCCGAGTCCATGCTGTTGAGGAGGTCCGCCCCTTTGCCGTTACTTTACGGAATGAATATTTAATATTTATTGTTTTTTTTTTTTTTATTTTTTTTAAAAATACGGTTTAAGTGTTTAAACAGGCTCAAGTGGTACAAAAGTATAGTATGTATGGAATGAGGTATATGATAGCGTGCGTCACGTTACGTACTAAATGTGAGAGCAGGAGATGCTTAATGAGGTTGAGCGGGCCTTTGTAGTTGTTCTTGAAGATTTGTGGGGGAAACCTCCCCATTTGGATACGAAGAGATTCTTGAGTGACCTATCTTTGGTTCGAACTGCTTTGGGTACTGTCTGACTTATTTTTATACTTGTTTTTGAGCTTTTCTTCTCTTATGTTATAACTTGTCTTTTGTGGTTGATTCTGTATTTTCAGAGATGTCAAAAAATAATGATTCCATGAAGGCCTGCAAGAAGGCGAAAAAGGAAACTGCTGCTCGAAACATCTCGGCCAAGACGGCTGGGGAGGGATCTTCGTAAGTTTCAATGAAGCCGCTTGTGCCGAGTTCTCCCGGTCCGAGGAAGGTGATCCCCACTCCTCGGGTTCATCCGGTGGAGCCTCCCTAGTCTTCTGCTGCAGCTTCTGGTGCTCCTCCTAGTAAAAATTAAAAAATGATTGAGCCTTTCGACCTTGATGCTCCTAACTTTGATGCAGTTGAATTTGTAGATCAACAAATCGGCCCTTATGGTGTCCTCCCTATGGATGACGTATCGCTTCTTCATCATTTTGATTATATAACTCGGAGTAGTGTCAACATGGTACACATGGGAGTGGCCCTATATCGAACTGCTCAAAGTCTTCCTCTCCATGCCACTAAAGCTTTTATGGAGGAGGCCAAACAGGAGTTTGATCGGATGAAAGGCTTGAAGGAGGAACTTGAAGTGAAGGTGGCCAAGTTGGAAAAAGATTTGGAGAATGAGAAGGCGAGTTCCATCTCTCTGGCAGCTTCTATGAGCCTGCCCAAGGACACGGCTATGAGGCATAAGGATAGTTATGTGACATCTTACCGGGAGGTGTTGCACCTGAGGGAGGAGTTGGAGAGTGCCCGAGCTGACTACTCCGAGCTCCAAGGTTATCTCATTGGTGGTATAACTGGTGCCTATGAGAACCTGAAGGAACAAGTTCGGGTTATTGCTCCCGAGGCCGACCTAACCCTCTTTAGCTTAGACAACGTTGTCAGGGATGGCAAGATTGTCCCTGATGATGAGGATGATGATGATGTTGAACCTCCCCCTGTGTCCTCTGCCAAGGTGTCAACTCCTGCTGTTCCTGCTGAGGTCGGCCCTCCCGCATCTGATCCTGACTGCCAGATCTTAAACCGGGATGACGGTACCGTGGATGCTGTTCCTCTCCAGACTCGCCCTCCGTCTCCTCGGACTGATGATGCTAGAAAGTCTTCTGACCCTTAG